>PNEQ01028901.1:16020-28884 GCA_003012365.1 Medauroidea extradentata | reverse complement strand
CATGTAAAATCTTTTGTTTTTGGTTTTTGTCAAAGGAAATTTTTAGATAAATAATTATACGTAAAAATGTTTAGAAAGATAATATGATAAATAATTTCTACAAAAGTAAATGCAAATTTCCATTTTTTCTCAATAAATTTGTAATTAATTTACAAAATTGAATATTATAGGATTACTTTTATATTATATGTTCTCTTTGTTTGTTGAATTTATACAATTATGTTCATTGATGTGAATGTCACATGTGAATTGTGAAAGTGTTTATGAAACCAAAATTTCACAAATTATTCTTTTGTGTGGGTAAAAATAAAGTTCTCATGGCTTTTGGTAATACTAAAAAAATTTCTATGTTTGTAAAATCAAAATTATACTCACTTTTTTATTTGATTTATACATGAAAACTGATTCTTGTTACCTTGCATTTATGTTCGTTGAAATAATTGTTACATTTGAAATACGTAAAGGTTTATACACACCAAAAAAAATAAATATTTGTTCATAACAGTAAATGTAAAAAATCTAAGTTTTTATAAAAAAATCACTAAAGTAAGAACTGATTGTTTTTATTTGTATAACATTTAGATGTGCAGGAAAATAATGTAAAATACACTTTTGCTTCTACTGTGTAAATATGACTACAATTTCATCAAAAATAGCTATCAGAGTGAACTTATGTATAACTCACATATACACACGTAAATGTGTATATGTGTGTTTGTATGTTTATGTTTGTTTGTGTAAAAATAAACATATACACACTCTAAAATGCTTCCATTCAAGCTGAAGTAAAATTTACACATTTGCAAACACAGTAACATGGACTTTTTCTCGTATATGTAAAAGTGTGTATATATATGTGTATGTATGTGTGTATGTATGTGTATGTGTTTGTAGACACACAGGAGTGTCTACCACATTGAAGATTGAAATATTTTGTATTGGCAATATTTACAATTTAAACTGTATCATCAGCATAAAAAAATATATATTTAAATTAAATTATTGCAAAAAAATGTTGGTAGAAATTTTTTTTTAGTTGAATTTTGATGATTTTTAAAATATTTGTAACTAAAATTTAATTAATTACATTTTCTATACAAAATATATCAACAAAAAGAGGAAAGAATAATCTTTCAAACTATATTAATGTTATGCATCTCAAAATTTTTCACAAAAACACACAAAATTTTTAAAACTGGGAAAATAGGCAGGCCAGTTCTGTAGGAGATAACTACTGTTCTAGTGCACAGTGTTCAATGTGTTAAATGAGTAAAAAAGACATTCTGGGAATTATTACACACACATTATTTTACACTGCTGCAACATAAATACGGTCTTCTGCGGACGTGCAGAAGAGCAGTCCCTGAAGACGGCCCAGACAGTCTATCATGTTCCGCCTTAGAGCCCCTCGCACCGACTGCCTTTAGCAAACCCCTGCAGCTGCATCGGTCAAGGACGACCTTCATCCTTGTCTTAAGAGGATATTATGGTCTATCCCTTGGTCAAACATCGGTTCTGAACATCCACCGAATAAGGACATACCATGGCATCTGTGGGAGCAACAGTTGTTGTGGCAACAAGGTTCGACAAGGCAACGCAGGCTAAAAAAGCAATGTCACCTCAAGGGAGGGAGCTGCAGCCAAAGTTGCAGTCAGAGCCATAGTCGTAGTCGCAGTCTCTATCCAGAGAACTGGTGCTTCCACACGTCGTCGGGCCGAGGCGGCTTGATGGTGAGCAGCGTTGTCGCGGTGCTGACATCCAGAGAGAGGTGCACGAAAGGTCACTGGCGACTTCAGTTTCGTAATTGTATTCCGAACAGAACAAATATAGTGGTAAGTCAGCCACCTCACTCTCTGGTATTGCACTCTCTTCCAAAATTAGGTCTAGCATGACTAGCATAGTTAAGGCTAAAATATTAGAGTAATGGATCTCTCCAGTCTGCTATAACTTGTGGTAAATAAGTAATAGGTTAAAGCCCTGCATAGAAACTGATTGAAGGTTGGAATAAATAAGTGTTTGAGGTTTGTAGAGATTGCCTACCATTCTTCAGTTCCAACCAGAACCCTATTGTGCGGCTGGATATAACATAAAAATATTTGAGTTCAAGTCACAAAAATGTGCACATACATTCAGGTCTTTTATAAAGGGGCTGCCTTGAAATGACCACCTCTGTTTCATGCAGTCTTTAGATTACATGTAGATTACACGTACAGCCACAGGTTTATCACGGACGCATGTTACAATTACATGCATACGAAGCTCTCAGTGAGCGACTCTGATAACATGTCACGGAAATAAAAACATACAATCATTAGCCTATATCTGTCTGTTCAATAAGCACTGATCCAGAAATGCTAACACCTACGCTTCCCAGCACACAAAACCACATCAAGATTGCCACTTTCTGTAACGGTGCTGCCTATCATGCTTTTCAAATGCATTTCAATGTGTTCTTAAATACCTTTTTTTTTATTAAACTACTCCGCATGTGCCCATTCTGCCAATGTACAAAAATAAAAAAACACTGGGCATAGGCAAAATATCATTGCTTAGCCAACATGCACATTAAAAAAAGTTTATAAACCCTCAAACACAACTAGGCAAAATATCATAGCTAAACCAACAAGCTCATTAAAAAACAGATTATAAATCCTCAAACACAACTAAAATCGGCCTAGGCTACTGTGATAACAAGATGTATGCACAACTCGGACAGAAAATTGCGCTGAACTTTGCTACAGTCTTAAGGGTCTTATGGGCCATATCTGCCATTGCTGTTTTGCTAGTTTTAATGCCTTCAGGAGAAAGCATTTTGTTATGAAACCTCACATCAGAAATACATACTAAAGATATATTTCACGAACTTACACTATTATCCATGCTTATTCAAAATGAGTTTTGTATTATAAATATTTTTATTCAAATTATTCGCTGTTTAACTTGACAAAAAATAAGTTTTTTGTGTGAAATGTTTTAAAGAAATTGATTTCATACTATCACGCAAATAAGATTTCAAGAATTTTGATGTATATGAACCCTATAAACGTCACTGAAAATTTTGAGTAAAAACGTTTCTTTCATGGGAATTAAAAACCTGGTAAGAGTCGCAGTGTGCAGCGACAAATCGAGACCGCGAGAGTATAATGGACAGAAGACGTGGCCTTGGCTGGTGCGTAGGGCGAGCTATAGAGGTAAGGGGAGACGAGTTGTGAAGGTAGGAGAAGGCAGTGAAAAACATGCAGACTAGCTATCTCCGTGATGGGCCATGCTGTTATTTATCCTATGTGTCAGTAGAGTATGTTTCTGTTCAAGAATTTTCATCAGAGTAGCCAAACTAATATTTTCATCATGTATACAGAAACGGGGTAAACAAATATTTATCTTTTCTGCACATCGCATGGAAAGAATACGAACACACTTCTTGTGATACTGAGCACAGAAAGTATTGTACAACTATAATGGTTTAATTCTAATAAATGAGAAAAGTTCAGCAGTACGCCGCCTTAAAATTATTATTGCTAAGATTTGCGTGATTGTGAGTAGTTTTATGTTTACATAAATAAATTACGTGCGTGACAACTAAGCTAAGGTGTTTCTCAGCCACTTTTTTATTTTAAGGAAATTAATATTTTCATATATGTAACTTTTTCTGGCAATGATAATTACCTTTGTTGATACTGGTGATAGGGCTGTTTTATGTGCTGAACTGCTAGAGCAAATTATGTTAACAGCATTTCAGTTTATTTCAGTTTTTTTATCACAACTTTATTTTATTCAGGAAATAACAATCTTTACTGGGAACAACAGAAAGCAACTTTTAGAACTGATGTTACTGATGATATTAGCTCTGCGGTGGTAAATAGTGTCGTTGTCAACCAAAGTGAGAGTACTTAAGCACAAACACAACTTTTTTTTTTTTCATTTGTACTGTAAAGCATATTTATGGTAATGTCTTGAGATCAAGACTGTTTTATTTTCTAGAGCTTTTCCATACTATGTTTAATTCACAGGTAAAGAAACACTTCTGAAAGCCCTGCTTCAGCCACAAATAAACTTCTGTAAAGAATATCCCACTTGTAATGAAACGCTGATCGAGGAACACACTAAAATATTTAACCACCTGATTGTGGTTTCTTAAAGAAGTATATTTAGAGAATGACCTACTTCCTTATAATTACTGCCTATGTATATACACGAGGAAATATTAAGCCTACATGCAGTTAGGAGCTTTTTTTTTAAGTTGATTTCACAACTAATCATATTACTGACAATTTTCTGTACATTTACCTTACTTCCAGCTTAAGGAAGCAAGAGCTTAAGCTTGGAAATAAGACACAAACTTAAGCGAACATTTCCGGCTAAATCAAACATGCAATATTGCTTTGTAAAACATTCAAACATACACAAGTTCCTGATAATTTTGCGTGCTGTGTTGGTTTGTTATAATTTAATGAAAATATGTTAAACTTTGGTTTCATTCTATCATGTATATATAAAAGAGAACCCTGGCTGATTGACATATCAAACTGCAGCCCAAACCATTAGACCTAGAATCATGAAATTTTTGTGTGGTTTCCCGTTAGGTCGCAGGCAAGCACTGAGAAGGGATTTTTCCCAAATTCCACCTCTAAGGGTGTGAAAAGGGGAGAAATTTATTTCAGTAGAAACGCTGATAAAGCTCCAACCCGATGGCCTACCATCGTGATTTTTAATTTAATATAACAGACAAAAAAATGCATACTAGCCAATTTCAAGATTTTTCTAAATTCCACATTTAACAGGGTGAAAATACCTTAAATGTGTTTCCGATTATTTATTGATATCTATCGAATCCTTCGGGATAAAGAGTTGGTTTTCACTTCAAAATGTTGCATACGTAAATACCCAAAAAGCAGTTTTACGATTTTTTGAATTTCGACCCCCAAGCAGTAAAAAGAGGCAAACTATGTTCCTTAATAATCGTAGATATCACTGAAATACAATTGACTATCGTCACGATTTTAACTTCAATTGATTACGTATACAAGTGACTATGATAGGATTCCAGAATGTTTCAAAATTTAGTAATTAAGGGGATGAAAATTTTTGAAATGTGTTTTCAATTATTTCTTTATATCTATTGAACCAATTGAGGTATCAAACTGCTCTTTGCTTTAGATTGATACTTACGTAAATATCTAAAATATAATTTATATATTTTCCTAATTTGGCCCCCAAAGAGGCAAAAAAAAAAAGTAAAATGTGTTTTCAATCCACAATCGATGTATATTGACTCCATTGATATTTATATATCAATGTGCTTTCTGTTTAATATTGGTACTTACTCTAATACCTAAGAAGTAATTTCATGAATTTTTGAAATTCCCCAACTAAGTAGGTATGTGAAAAGAGGTGAAAAGCGAGGAAATGTGTTTTTTCAATTAATCATCAATTTATCTTGAACCCAGCGGGCTGTTGTGTTTTTCACGTTCAAGAGACACTAGTAAAGTAGTCTAAAATGTGATTCAAGGATTTTTCGAAATTCAGTCTCTTAGATGGTAAAAAGACCCGGAATGTGTTTCAGATCAATCTTCAATATATATGAAACCCATTGAGATATTAAGTTTATATTGGCTTCAGGAAGATGATTAGGCCAGCAAGTGATGCAAGAAGGTTTTAAGATTTCTCAAAATTCTAACTCTCAGTACTGTACAGGGGTTATATGTGATTTTTAATGAATGATCAATTTTGTTTTGACTGAACGATCTATCGTACTGATTTTTCACTTCACTTGGATATTTGAACAAATATTTAGGGTGTGAAATTAAGATTTTTTTGAAATTCTACACCTAAAGGGGCAAAAAAAGCATAAAATTTGTTTTCAATCACTCAATGATACTTATCTAACCAGTTAAGATATTCACGTGGTGTTCGAGTCAGAATGATGCTTATGTAAGTATCCAAAAATAAGTAACACAAGATTTTAATTTTCTGAGATAACTTAATCATTACGAAGAAAACTTAGTTTGCTTACTTTCAAGGCAGATGATCCGAAAAAAGTACGACCAGCGAGACACAAATTATACGGGAGTTTCGTTCTACAGTTAGTTCCATTGTGACGTCATATACAACCTCTATAAGCCAAGGAAAGTAATATTTTACTTTTAAATGTAGTTTTCATGAATAAATTCGACGTTATACGGTGCAGTTGTTTGTAGCTCCGATCTATTGTTCCAAAGGTTCTTGGCTATAATTCCATTAAAGCTTTGCAGATATGCAATTCTGACACACAAAAACTGCAAGACAGATTAAATTAGTGCTATTTGGATGAAGTAGTTCAAAAGAGGTAAAAATGCATTTTGCAGTCCACAATCCACTAAAGTTACTAGACAGTGTCATCCCACACATACCATCTCACTAACCTTAAAGTTGGGGCACCAAATAAGTTTATATTTCTGTAAAATATTATCCTACCATAACTGCCTATAGTGGCACGTAACATCAAGCGAAGGGATTGAAAAACAAGTATCTGTACGTAATTGAGGGCACCATTACCAACTATTGTTTGGGGGAGGAGGGGAAATCAGTCTTCATGCCACGTAAACTGCACATTTCATTCAATTACCCTCTTACATTTAGAAGTCTGTAAATACCCCACAACATCAATTTTGCTATGACTATAAATAAGGTCCAGGCGAAGTCGCTGTTAGTGGCAGGGACAAACTTAAGACTGCTTTTCGCGTGGACAGCTACAGCTACTTATCGTGCTGCAGAGTATACTCAACGAACAGTTTTGTCTTCCTAACACTTGATGACTGAACTACCTATCTGGTGTACAAAGAGGTTTTTCAACAAAAGCAAATACTATCTACTGAGAGTAACACACGCAAGTAAAACTGCGGGCGCACTGATAGTCGTATTTAAATTGTTAAAATACCTTTTTTGTGTTCTTTGGTAGATTTTTACTTACTACACAAAATTCTCCTATTTAGATTGTTTTTTAGTCAGCCATATGTTAATGTAATTTGCAACTGTCTTGTGGATGTATGGGTAGTTACTTTTCACACAGCACTGTTGTTGTTGTGGTGGTGGTGGTGGTGGTGGTGGTGGTGGTGGTGGTGGTGGTAGTAGTAGTAGTCGTGGTGGTGGTGGTGGTGGTGGTGGTGGTGTTAATCATGCTGCACAACACACACCTTTTTATTGTCACATTTCTTGACAAGCGAGGGTAAATTCATACCAGTTTCTTACAGTAACTTGGACAAAATATACCATTTCGCATTATTCCATTAGCGTCCCTCAATTTTTTTATTTTTAATTAATTTATTTAACTTATTTATTTTTGTACATTTATTAACTGAAGCTTACATAACGTATCTGGAAACATATTATTTGGTATTCTTGTATAGCCACCATTCAAAACCAACCACCTGCCTCGAATTCTCAGAGAGCACATGTTAGATTACACATAGAGTAAGCAGGTGTTTGAACACACATTATGTCTCGTTGGGTGATTATTATGTTCAGGTACAATGTAAAAGCACAATACATTGATGCAACTTTTACAATACTTTTGCAACACAATGACATGCAGTTACACGATGAACTCATTACACACGATATTAAAAATAATAGTTTGAAGGACATGAGCTGTTCTGAAATCCCTTGAAAACAATAACAGTAATCATAAACAATATTTTTACAATAAAAAACTGCCAATCATTTTTCAAAACATTACGATATTGTTATATATACAATGTATAAACATTTTGTGCAAAATGCTATTATATTATATGTTTACTTACCCAAAAGCAGGCAAGGAAGTATAAATTACTATTTTTGGGGAATATATATGCACATTTTATCCATTCTCTACCAATGGTAATGTGAGGATACGCCCTCTTGTTACTATTTCAATATTAAAGAGTGTTCAGTTAATCATTTCAGAATTTGTGAAGGAAATCATGAGTGTAAATTAGCTTATAATTTTACTAGAGAGGAAAAGGCCTTGGCGATATCCTGTATAGCGTTTCCAGAGCAAACTTCCGACACCTGTGTTGACTTAACTTTTAGACGGTCATGTGATGCGGCGGCTCGTGAGACCTTGGCGTCACGAGGTGCCGGCAGCTGGAAGGGAGGATTAAGGGGCGGTCGTGGCGAGGAGATATAAGCGGCGACGAGCGTGAGCTCGAGGCTTTTTGCTTTTGGTCATCAGTCAGTGAGTCTTCAGTCAGTCAATCAGTCGTGAGCAGCTCTGAAGATGGGCGGCTCCTACGAGTTCATCGGTGATAGGCATTAAGGCTAAACCATCAGTGGGTGGTCCCTGATGTGTAGTGATATTTAATCTAGTATTGAAAACGTTAGTCTACACCACGTCGTCGCGGAAATGTAAGTGTTAAATTTTGTTCTTTAAATTAAGTCTTCAGATGTTGGATATACAGTATAACGGGTCACGTCAAATGTTCGGTTTCAATAAGGGTTGTTGCAGGTCGGAAAGAGGGTTCTTGTCTAAAGAACCGATCCGGAAGAAGAAGTGTATGTGACAGGCATGCCTGATATTTAAATTATCATTTCCTTAGCAACGGATGTAAATTCCATTAGTTATGTGTAATCTTGTTAAGTCTGACCAGTTGATGGTTATGAACCATTTAAAATATAAATTCGCTAGTTAATAAACCATTTAAATTGTGAAAAATGTTTATGAGAAATGGTTATACCATCTTGTCTTGGATGTATTGGAATAATGGATAATTTGAGTTAAGGAGCTCTCAGAGGTTTCCTTGGTCTTGAGTACAGTGGATAATGGTCAGTATTTCTTTTGTTAGCTTAATCAATGCATTGCCAGCGTAAGTTTGTAATTAATTATTGTCTGAGTCATAGAGTCGTGAAACGACAGATTGATGCACAACGTAGTTGAGTCGTGTGCATTTCTGAGAGTGGAAATAAATTAACTTTATAAAAATAAATAACAGATTCTCATTTACTAGTATTATGGTAGAGATTAAAATCTGGTGCTAAGTGACACTCGGAAATTGCATGCTGGTCTGTAGTTATGTACGTGCATGGCGAAGTAATCTGCCATTAGATTGGCAATTGATGATGATATGGTAAGATTATTCTAGTGTGATACACTACTATTGCATGCAGGGCAGAAATTATATGTTTTGTATTGATTGTCGTGGAGGGAGAATAGGTGCTATGAGTCTCCAAACTCAGTGCTGTTAAGTGAGAATAAATAAGGTATATGTCCATTGCGTGAACTACCTGGGTTGCTATCGTTCGCGGCCCCACCCCCTCCGAAGTTAAGCCTTGCAGGATGTTCCTTAAACTGGGGCAAGGAAGTCGCAACCCCATCTGACAACTCGCTCAGAACACCGAGCAAGCCTGGAGAAGGCTCACAATTTTCTCCTGCTGGCAGCAGACAGTTTCCCTCCCCTTAACATCTAGGGTTGCGAACAGGCTCTATATGCCGTCCTGGTGGAGAAGGAACGCCGCCTCGTGACAGTAATGAAACCGTTCTGACGTCAACTAACTTTATTAAATACATTTATAAAACTAGTATAAGGGATTGGTAATGAAGAGAGGTAACCAAAATTAGCCTATCGTTTGATGACAGGCTAGACTCCACTTGTATGTATATATCTGAGCAAAATTTATTTCATTAACCTTGAGCATCTATGTAATATCAGTTACGTGTGTAAGTGTGCTTTGCAGGAGATTGGTCACTCCATCGTGCATGTTTCAATTACTAGACAGAAGCTATCTTTATGGTAGGCAGCGAGAGACATCGTCAGAACGTACAACAGATTGCAGTCTATTCTGCTGTCACAGAAAATAACACGAATTTTGCAACATCCCAAGTAATGCACCTTGCTAAAATTGAATTACAATGAGACACTCAGTGTTAAGTTCACTAAAAACATCCCAACATATTGACAGTCAACAGCTCTTGGTAATTGCTAACCAATTGCTTCATTCTTGTTTTTCTTTTAAAATGTGTCTGTGCCATCCTAAACTGCACTACAAGCAGTTCCTCCAATGCTGAAGGATGTTCATGACAGTTAAGGACCTTTAATTTTTGCGAAAATAATTTTCCCTACTTTGTTTCAGTGACTTACGTGCACATCTGCAGTTCTACTTCATAATTAGTGATTGGATACCTTAGCTCTGAAGTGTCTTGGGGTTTTACTGGCAAATCACAGACTTGTGAAGTTGTTGTAACATTGTTGTGATTGGCAAAGTCCAATGAGAGACATTACTTAACAAAAACACGTGGCCAACAACCATAAATTAGAACTGCATATGTGCACGTAAGTCACTGAAACAAAGTGGGGCAAAATTCTCTTCACAAAAATTAGGGGTCCCTAATGATAGTGCATCCTCTGAACTACGACGAGAGAGTAATTGAGAACAGAGAAAACTGATGTGGCGCTGTTCATAAATCACCTGTCAGTGGTGTAAGAAATATATTATCTTTTTAGAATTGAAAAATTACTTGTCAGAACTTGTGAACGCTGCAAAAATAATTTTCATGGAAAAATATATGAAACTAAGAAAATAGCCACTATTGTATGACTAACTATGCGAATATTTCCCAATTTTGATAAGTGCTATAAATGGGGGTGGTGGTTTGCGTGTGTGTGTGTGTGTATGTGTGTGTGTGTGTGTGTGTGTGTGTGTGTGTGTGTGTGTGTACGTGCATGCATGTATGTATGTATGTAAGTAGAAATAAAAACATATATCATATTGTAAATTGTTGCGTCAAGCGTTACGTACATGATTAGTAAAATGTTCATTATTAACACTTTCTATCATTTGTAGGTAAAGCGAGTGTTACGAACGTAACTTATTCTCAGGCAATGGAATCATACACTCGTCATTACTCTCAAACTTGAGAATTAAGTTCATAGTTGAAACACGGGTTTTGCAGCTATTCTACATATTCATATCATATAACGCTAGGTAATAATTAAGTTATTTTGAGTAGTAAGTCTATAGTAGGCTTGCAACTCATAGCGACTTTTAGCGTTAGTCGTCAATATAACATACGTCCAGCAGCAACTTATGATCTGATGAATGATTTACTGCTTACATACGTTTTCTGTGATCACAGCAGCTGTCTGTATATACAAAATAAGTTTGATAAAAGTGTATAAAATTATAACTTAAGCTAGATATTTGATGTTAACTTAATTATACATACTCATTTCCTCGTAACAATTAACTATGATTTGCACTATGATATAAGAGTATAAACAAATAAAGGCTGTGATACTGTGTGATCCTAAGTGTTTTTTGTGAACAACATTTTTTGAAGGACGTCCGTTAATATAAATATAAAAAAAATTTTGCTTTAAGTTGCGATACTGTACTGAACTAAAGAATCTTTCCAACAAAAAAAAAGTTTGAGAGCTACAGCTAGGAAAATCAATAGGTGTAAACATTTTTAAAGCACCTCACAGCAGTTACTAAAAGAGTGAGGCACAGAAAGCATAACCATTTTGACAGAGGTAAAATTTCTTTACTAAGAAATATCATTATCAATTTACCGGGTCATGTTTTTTTTTCTCAATCTGTAGACAAGACGTTTTCCAAGGATGCCAAAATGATTCTGAGTGAGTCATAAATGTCACATAACGTAATTATTGGAATATTTTCGTTGTCTTATATATTCTACTGTTTGCACTACACTACAAAGACTTAAGTTACTGTGACTTAAATTCTTCTTTATGATAAAATATTTATGGTGTTTATATTTTGTGTTAAAATATTTTTGAAGTTGCGTATATTTCATTTTATAGTACTGTATTTTTAAAGTTGTGTATAATTGTTTGACAAATTTTTGAAGTTGTGTATAACTTGTTCAGATTTTATTCTTTACTGTTGTTTACTATGATACTGTAGAACATATTATCAACACGTGAACTAAGAGTAGTGAATTGACTGGGCGATGGGTTAAAATACTCAAAAGATGTACACTACACACAGTCAATGGTTAGTAACCAATTAATGTGAACGTGTTTGCATATCACACTATCAAATGTTTAAAATATTTATAGGTATAAAATCCTTACATGCATGCAATGTACTAAGTTTTTTTAATTGTAAGATATTTTTATTTTTTACCCCATTAACTATTAACAATTTGTCAGCAACAAAGTATGTATATCTTTAGTATAATAGTTTCGTTAAATAATGAGGAACAAGTATACTAACTTCTGAGTTAACATTATAATTTACAGAATAAAAATTATGTTTTATAAACAACACAAGTAAATTTAAGTGACACTGGAGTTTACCAATGTATTATTCTTGTTTATTTAATTAATATTCATACTCCATAACTGCTAGTGTAATATAAATGCAAAAGTGTGTTTGTTGGTTGGTCTTGCCTTCACGCAGAAACAGCGGAAAGGACAAACATAATATTTTTGAGTAGATAAAGTTGTTCTTAACACTGAATGCAGCAGGCCCTTTGTGTGCCGCAATCCATCTCACTGAGGGTCGCAGGCAATCTTGCACTGTTCGTCGCAGGCCGTCATGCTATGTGCAGCAGGCCTTCACGCTATGTGCAGCAGGCCTTCACGCTATGTGCCGCAGGCCCTCGCACTGTGCGCTGCAGGCCCTCGCACTCGCACAGTGGACCGCAGGCCCTCACACTCACACAGTGGACCGCAGGCCCTCGGACAAAGGGTTACGGGCCCTCAAACTGTGGGCCGCATGCTCTCGCACTGTGTACTGCATGACCTCGCACTCACACAGTGGGTCGCAGGCTCTTGCACAGTGGACCGCAGGCCCTCACAGTGAACCGCAGGCCCTCGCACAGTGGGCTGCAGGCTCTCACACTGTGCACTGCAGGCCCTCGCACAGTGGACCGCAGGCCCTCGC
>PNEQ01028889.1:79033-137424 GCA_003012365.1 Medauroidea extradentata | reverse complement strand
CAACTCGATAATTGTGAGTGACTTGCTGGCAAGAGGATTAAAGGAGTAAAGTATCTGAAAAGTGTAATATATATTTGTATATCATACTTAATGTTACTACGTATATTGCAAGAGTATAGAGGTGACCCTGCGACACCGTGAAACTTCAATGAATTTGTGCAAACATATCTTTAATAGTTGCTTGGGATAATGTCACTGTGCATTGCAACTGTACCAGGAGGACGGATAAAAGTCACACGATGCTATTTGTGCAGGCCTGTCGCCTTCTTATCGCATACAGTTTGCCGTGGCACTCGCCTCTGACGACGAGTCAGCGGATCCGCCAGTTACTCTATACTATCTCTGTTTTTAATATATTGATATGTAGGCTTACGCAGTATCAGGAGTGATAATATTCTTCCGGGGTATGTAGAATTATTTTAATATTAGCTGTGTAGCATCTCATGGCTGCTTCAATTTCCGCAGTAGACAGGGCAAGGTGACTCAACGATATCGGTAACACTGGTGACACACAATGCCAGGCATGATCGTATGTTTTTCCGTGTTATAATTATTTTAACGTTTGGTGTGTAGCAACTCATCATTGTTGCTACAGTTTTCCACGCAAGACGAAACGAGGTGGCATTCATGCGGACCCGACTTGAATTCTTTTCCGGCCATCTGATTTCAGTTTGTCATAAAAAAAAAGTCAGGGGTGGCATATATGTACGTTCGAAAGAGACTGAGCTAATTTGTAATATAACGCCCCATCCTTGCTGCCGCCACTAAGGTAGGCGCCCTTAGTGTGCTCGTCTGTAGAAAAAAATCTCGTTGCCGACGATACGTTTAAACCACAAGTAACATTTTTCATATCTATAGGTCAACTGCGAATATTGCCTTGTGCCTGTTGCTACATTACTCATGTTGCCTTAATTATATGACCAGAGTACTCCATTTTTAGTTACAAAAAATCAGTACCAAAAATCAGTGACACCCAAATCGCAAAGGGCACCTATAACATTTAGAAGTTGAGACATTTATTTAAACCTAAACATAGACCATAGTATAGATAACTATCACATCGTAAAAAATTTTGGTTGATAAACATCGCGCTATTGAAAAAATAAAATATCGTAATACCTCAAAACATTACAGTAAATGTCACACCCTGATTAATTGCACAACCACCGATGAAGCAAAATTTTAAAAATATTGCACCACATACATTACAAAATATCACAGTGCAATTTGTGCTGTGTTGCAAAAATTGCACCTATATAGTTTGAAGCGCGATATAAATCACAAAAATCGCAGAGTGCTATAAATCGCAGATATTGCAGCGCGATATAAATCGCAAAAATCGCAGCGCGATATAAATCGCAGATATCGCAGCGCGATATATATCACAGATATCGCAGCGCGATATAAATCGCAAAAATCGCAATCGCAGCGCGATATATATCACAGATATTGCAGCGCGATATATATCACAGATATTGCAGCGCAATATAAATCGCAAAAATCGCAGCGCGATACATATCGCAGCGCGATATATCACATAAAAAATATCGCGCGCGATATTTAAAAAAAATATTGCATCGCATGCGATATATCACAATATCGCACGACCGTACCTGTTACTCGTAATCACATACATGCTATGGACATAATTTTGTTTAAAAAAAATATTCTTTTCGTATGTATGGTGAGAGTTACATAAAAATGGTAAATGTTCACTGTATTTAATTACAGTATACACTGTTTTTTTTTTTTCTTTTCATTTGTAGATAGTTCGGTGACAAAGTGTTTCAGACGTCTGAAATATCAGATCAGATGGTCAAATCTGGCACATTAACAAAACTATGCAGTTTAATTTTCAATAGATAAAAAAGAATATGAAAGAGAATCTCACCGGCATTATGTTTATCTGCGCATATAATTTGACACTAGACTCGAAATAGTAATTTGTATGATTGTTTATGTGTCACAGATCTACCACTTCCCTTATGTTTGTTTTCAAAATTTGATTCCTTCAGTTTAGCTGACAAAGAGATTAGATATTGCACAGCTTGCATGTGTATACAATATTATTCCAGATTAATTCTCTGGTTTAAAACGTGATGAACAAGTGAATGTTACAAATGCATTGTCTTGTGCATTCCTTTATCTAACGCTGTCAGCTGTCTAATTCTGATGAACAATAGATACGCAGCGCTTTTGTGATTTGTTAAGTAGTTTAAGCAACTGTATAGGGTGTGTTTTTGTTTGGATTGAATCCATTTGGTTGCAAGTTCTGTCCTTAAGTCTAGCGTGTGAAATGCTAAAGCATAAAACACCTTGTCTTAGGGAGAAAGTTAAAGTGATCAAACAATATGAAAAAGAAAAAGTGCCTCTGAAACAGTTAGTGGTGCACTTTATTTGTGGGAAAACACAGATTTATGACACAATAAAAAATAAAGACAGAATTCTTGAAGAGTGTTTTAAGAGGACAACAGGACAAGTTTAATGAAGAACTGTATGGTCAACAGGAAATGAAGACATTATCAGTACAGTATGGGAGTGGTTTGTTGCCTGAAGGTCTAAAGGTATACCATTCTCTGGGCCACTAATTCAGGAGCAAACTTTAGAGATAGCAAAAAAAACTGCTAAAAATAAGTTTAAAGCTTCAAATGGCACAGCATAGTCTGGAGTAGTGTATGTGGTGAGGCTAAAGATGTGAACTAGCTACGGTTTCGCGGGCTACAAGAGCGAAGTGTGACGGTGTAGACAATCGTGTGGAGCAAGTAGAAAATCAGGTCAGCAGTCTTACTTGCATGGTCACGGCCGTAGAGTTGACCCAGACGGAGATGTAAAAACGCACTATGTACAGTACATAAGCTGTTGCCGATACCCTATCGCGTAGCCCAGCCGACAGAGATAGACGGGGGCAAGATCACAAGAAATTAGCGGTATTAATAACTAACCCACTGAACAGAAAAGACAATCCCTAGGATTACCCACAAAACATAGGTAGGGTGAGCGCAGAATAATCGTGGACTCTAGAAATAAAGATATGCGATTATCCATTCCGAGCATTAAATGACACGGGAGCCGAGGTCTCGATTATGAACAAGTATGTGTTCAACAAACTTGTAAAAGAGGGGCATGAAAAGGATATTGTAGTTTTGCCAACCATTGGGATTACCCTAGTTGGCATAAGAGGGGCCAAGGTCAAAGGTACACACAAGCAGGTAGTCACTGAAGTACACATAGGAGGCCCACAATTAACCATGAATTTCATAGTAGCACAAGATGTTAGGATGGAAGTCATCATAGGGATGGATATGCTAAAACGGTACGAAAAGAGAATTGCCTGCCGACAGCGTACAATAGAACTCCGTACTGACGGCCAGGTACATGAATTTACATGGGATGGAAGCCCTTGTCTGGACAACGGAACACTACCTATACTAAAAAGAACGACCGAGCTGACCCAGTGGCGTGTTGCGTTTTCTACAAACAGGGAAGAAATCTCGAAAGAAGTGACGGGATGAGAAAAATTTCAGATGTCCGAGAGACCACCTGGAATGCTTACGGAATAGCAGTGCCAGGAGCTTAATGAAGTGTTAATCGAGCACACGTCGGTATTCGCACAAGAACCAGGGAAGATGAAGTCATATGTGAGTCTGTTTAAGATAAAAGAACACACTCCCTTTTCGTGTCAAATGTACCCAATATCAAAAAAATTAAGGCCGGCAGTAGAGAAAACTATTTTGAAACTGCTTAGAGCTGATATCATAGAAAGGGGCGCGTCCCAATATAATGAGAGAGGAATTGAAATTAGGGTCGCATAACGACAATGTAGATTTCTGTTTGTTTAAGTTTAGGTTTTAATGAAGATTTTTTTCTCTATAAGTTAGGACTTTTGTTTAGCTGGGAAGAATTTTGTGTGGGTTAGCTGTGAAGTGGAAATATTTTTTTTCTAGTTTTTTTATGCTGTAAGAAAGAGTTGCTTGGAGCACCATTGGGAGACTAGCGTGGGGAAACTAGCAGTTTTTTTCTGTTAGAAAAAAGGGTTGCTGTAGGACTATAGCCGCGCAGAAACAAAAGCGCCAGCCCCTGTCGCCGAGCGAGGTCCGGGAGCGTTTTTTTTTTTTTAACAGAAAGCCTGGAGAGAGTTTTTTTTGTAGAAATGAAGCCCTGCTCTTGTTTCCACGCATCCGTGCGAGAATAGCAAACCGATGTGTCACTTCAGAAAATAAAGAGTGTGAATAGTTTGTGTGTCGGATAGGCAGGAAAACAAAAGATGGTGAAGCAATCAGCGGCAAAGTGGTCGATAATCTCTCTCTTGTTCCGAAGGAGACACTATCGACGACTGAGGTTATGTAACGTGCAAAATTTGCAAGATGTTTAAAAATTATATGTATTTAGGTTAGATGTGTAGCATTAAGACTGAACGGAAAGGGTTTTTGGTAAGCCTCGAGACAGGGTCGAGATGAAGCCAGCACTGAACAGGACAGAAAATATAAGCTCTGCGAGGGGCCACGAAAAAAGTGTCGCCTATGCGTGTCGCATCCCCAGGGAGTCTCAAAATTAGTGTAAGAGGGGTTGGTTTGCTTGTTCGAAGAAACTTCGCTGGTGGGCCAGCCATGCTCCAGCAGTGTAACCCCTTCTCCTTTTAAATCACTCTGAGAGACAACGAGAGAATTTGGAACGAGGCTCTTTTCTTCTCTTCCCTCCCCCCTCCACTTTTCCAAAATGGCGTCGAACAAGCCGAGGCCATGCTGGTGGCAAAAATGAAAATAAATATAATAGTATATAGAATTTAAATAGTGTCATAATTAAAAGGAAACAATTGTATGTTGGAAATCTGTGTCATCATGCAATGTAAGATTTATGTTAATAATTTTGAAAGAATAAATGGCGGAGGGCCTGTGTTGTGAGACAGTCGCCGAGATGGGGCGTGGCCTGTTGTTCAGGGAAGATCTGGGATTGGTCAGTTGAGAAACGTGGAGATCGCGAGAGTTGTGGTTGTCAGGGATTGTTGACACAGGATCGCGGCAGTTGCCTGTGGACCCCTTCGAAAGGAGGTTGGCACGGTCAGCTACAATCGGGACAAGAGATTGCGGGGGCCTTAAAAAGGGACGCTCGCGCTGCCAATTATCAATAGATATTGGATAATTTGCAAAAAGTTTAATTGTGAGGAAGTTGACCAATTTCATTGTACTTTCACGATTGGTATTGGGAATAGTCACATTAGTTTGACGTAATAATTGTTCCGCGGACAAATAAGTGTTGATAAACTTTGGCGCGGGATCCTTACTGAAGTGACGTCCTAAAACGGAACGATTGTAACAATTAAAATCTTGGCGAGATTAAGAGAACTTTTGAATTGTTACGTTCTTTGCGACTGCCACTGATACAGTCGAGGCCATGTCTCTATCAGGCACTAGACGCGACGACAAGTACCTCGCAAGGAACTGCATTTTCAGTTTGATTATTAACATAAGTAAGAATTTAATCATTAGTGAGTGACAGGTTGTGTAAATTTAAATGCCCAATAGTGGAGCAGTTTTATAAGATGAATCGCAGATCTAAATAGGCCGGGTTCATAGCTCATTAAATGAGCTACACTTTGAAGTGAAGCTTATTCACACAATCTCTCTCTAAGTGCACAATTAAACTGTGACGCGAAGCATGGACACAGCAATGTGTAGACAGAAAGTTTTTTTTTTAATTTTGGCATGTACTAAGTCAAATTGTGCAGTCAGTATGTGCCGGTACCTAAATTAGTTTATAAATAAAATTATCTATATTAGTTTGTAAAAACAGTGATCTAAATTAGCGTATAAATAAAATTTTAAAAATGTGTATGAAATACTTTGAGGTTAATTTAATTGATTGTTGTTCAGCATTGTTGTATATAAATACTAAATTACTCAGAACTACATTATGCATTTTGCTGCCAATCAAATAAGAAATAAGGAAACTGTTGTTTTTGAAGTGTATGCTGTAACTGCCAGTGATTTTCTTTAAAGGCTGATTTACTTTATCCCAAACTGCCTATACTTGAAATAATAGTGTTATGATGTACCACAGGGATACCTTCTCTCTAGACAGTATTGTAACGACTTTGCTGTCCTGGGCCCAGCCAAGTTCTTTTGTAATGGAGGGCTTAGATAATTAAATCAATTAATTAATTTAATGTTCTTAATTAAATTGCAATCTGTATAAACACTTTACAGTAAGTATATAACACTCACAATTCACCCTTTTCAAATAAACACTTACAGATATTATGCACAAGTAATCTCCCTAAAAAGCCTAATTTACTACTTTGGTGTATAATTTGTAAATTAGTTCTATACAGTTATACACTATGCAAACATAGTTTCTTTGGTGCCCTAATTACTTTGCAAAAAAAATATTGCCATTTCAGTTTAATTTCCACCTACATATTTTGTACAAACACTACACTTTTTTTTTGGGTTGATTAACTTTTTGTCAGAGTAAGATCAGTGAAAATAATGCCATACTGAACTTTGTTACTTATTTACTGTTCCGGGTACAGTTGTGTGTTTTCACATGTTGGGAAATTAGTACTTAACTTAAAACTTTTACATTTAAAAGTACATGCTTTTATTTCCGAGGGAATATAGTAATTAATTTTTTTATAGTATCAATGGTGACTGTAGGGAAAGTAGAACAATGCTGGGAGTGTTGTGCCAGATAGACGATGCATAATAAGATGAAGTGCAGTAAAACAAAGCATATGTATCTAGATTCAAGTGACATTAAAGTAATCAATGGCAGACGTTAAATGAATTACAGTATTAATATACAATTGACGCAACATTAAGCAAGGATTTGGTGTACTACTTACAATTTTATTAATCCGTACCACAATATGAAAACTTGTGTCACCTCATTATTTCAGAATTTTTACACTTTTATTTTTAGCTAGGTCATTCTAGGTAATTATTTATACTCAAAGATTTTTAATAAGGAGACATAGTAATTTGAATATTAAAGGAAGCAATCTTGCAGAAATGTATTTCTTCAAACCATAACTGCAAAGAAAAAACTGTCACAAGTTGTTTAAGATTATCAGTATTGGTGACTTTTTTCATCATATTTCCAAGGCAGCCATTTGTCTGGCAGCTCATGTTGCGTTAGTGTGTTTCAGGTGGAAAGATGTCATTTGCAGACTTCCTGGACGTGATGCACATACACAGTCGTGCTGAAGAGTTGCCGCAGGAGATAGTGGATGCCTTCAAGGCAGCAGACATAGACAAGAAAGGGACAATTCCTGCCAAGCAGCTGAGGCATATGCTGCTGTCTTGGGGCGAACAGCTCAGCAACAAGGAAGGTGAGAGCTGCCTCTTATTACAGTCTTACATTGCTTTTTGTGTGGATTCCATGTTCTGGTGAGTAGAGATGTAAATAGCCAGAATAAATGGGAGACTTTAGATAAAACAATTTTTTTAAGTCATGAAAAATAAGGAAAAACTGGGATTTTTCAGATATCTATTGAAAACAGTTTTAGTGTGGTACACAAGAACAATCTAACTGTTAACTCTTATCAAGGTGGTGGACCCTGGAATGGACAAACAACCTCAAGCCATATATGGTTGGTTATACAAAAATTAGGTTGGTTGTAGAATGTGTCTGTGTCCAGATGTCTCCTCAGTATTGTGTTAATGTTCTGAACAACATAAAATCACTCAAACAACCATAGTTATACTGTAAAAGCAACTTTTAAATTATGTGTCTTTGTATCAGTACATTAGCTGATATTACTTAACTTTGAGGCAAAGTGCTATAGTGTTCTGTATCTCAGTAAGAGCTTAGACGACTGCCAAGCAATTCTTTGGATTTATGGTTTTAATCGTCCTAATTTTTGTTTTTTATGCAACATGTTATGGCTTTATGTAAATTAAGCCTTTAGTAGAAGCTGTTTTGTACTATAGCATGTTTATCAAATTGCTTTTGCTCTTATGGCACAACAATCTATTACTGGAGCATGCACTTTAGATCTAGATTTTTCCTTTACCTCTTAATTGCTCAGTTGGATGAGTGAGTGTCTAGGCACCCACAGCGTGGCGTGTGGCAATGTAGAGACAAAGACTAAGATAGTGGTTCATTGCCCCATCAGAATAAACCACAGTGAGGTGAGAGGGTTTTACTGCTATTTAACAATGAGGTCTTAAGAGTTGATGAGGGTGAAGTGAGGTGAAAGGACAATACAACATCCATGCCCGAGCCGGGATTTTAACCCAGGATCTCTCGCTCAACCGACTACGCTACGAAGGCTGGCTGTGAACTACAGTGCAGTGTGCTCTTTAATTCCTGACATCTGCTGATAGGGTGCAGTATGTGCTGTAGCAGACCATTTGCTTCTCATGCAATCAGCCTTCGCCATCGCCGTTGTATCTTCCAGCATTTCGTAAGCAGTGCTTAGTAATTTTTATACAGGATGCGTCAAAAGTAGTGAACCCGTTTAATTTAATCATAGCTGTAGACAGGAAATCAATTAATTATTTTTATTTACACAACATGAAACAGTATAGTCTGAAATGTTATTAAAATGTTCATTTGTGAAATATTGTGTCAAGCAAGTGACCACCATCACGTGCAACGCACTCCTCTACCCTCAGTATCACGTCCTCGAAACACTCATGACAGAGTATCTGGTTGCATGATGTGCACTTCTGCCCTGATTTTGTCCATCAATTCTCTGCGTGTTCGTGGCCTGCTACAATACACCGTATCGTTCAGGTAGTCGCAGAGGAAGTAATCACATACAGAAAGATCTGTCGATCATGATGGCCAGTTGATGTATTTAAAGCACAAGTCACGTGGTTGGGGAAACTTCTCTCTCAACAGGTGCATCGTAGTCCTCGCAGTATGGCAAGTCGCACCATCCTGCTGAAATCAATATTGAGCTAGTACCCTCTCCTCAACAGCTGGCAGCAACAACAACTGTTGCATCATATCACGATATCTGTTGTCATTGACTGTGACAGTATTCCTGTTGTCGTCTTCAAAGAAATAAGGTGCAATGATGCCATTTGCTTACACTCCACACCAAACTGTCATCCGTTCTGTGTGGAGAGGATGCTCCTGGACAACCAAGGGATTCTCCGACGCCCAAAATCTGCAATTTTGTTTATTGACATAACCTGACAGATGAAAGTGTGCCTTGTCACTCATAATGATTGTGGACAAGAACTGAAGATCTTCTGCCACAAGCTGCAGTACGGTGCAGGCAAACTGCAACCTGTTCCCATGATCAGCGCCTTTTAACTCTTATGTTAACTGGGTTTTGTATGGGAAACACTGCAAATCCTGTGACAAAGTTCGTCTAATAGATGTGCACAACAACCCAAGTTGTTCAGAACGCCGACGAGTGGACATTCGAGGGCTTATAGCCACACTTTCATGCACCAATGCAATGTTCTCCTTCGTGCTTGCAGAACGCTGCCAACAATTCCGGGGTTTGTGAGCAACTGTTCCTCTCTTAAGAAACAGTGATACACATCTTATAATCACATTTTTTGATGGTGCAGCACGAAAAACAAATTTACGCAGAATAACTCGTTGGGCAGCAATTACAGAATCACCATTTGCGAAATAACCCTTTGCCACAGCCGTTCTTTCTTGTGCTGTCCACCTATTCATCGTAACTCCTGGATGAAGACATTAACCTAAAGTGAAAAAGAAAACCCCACATTCACTAATTTCTAGTTTCTGGCTTCTTAATATGATTCACTACTTTTGGCGTACCCTGTACTTCTGGAGCATCATTTCATTTTTAATGATGTAGACATTTTTCATTCAATTCATATTTAACTGTATTTAATTACATTTCTATGCAGAAGGCAATAAAATTGGAACGGTTTGATTTTTTTCCATTAAGAATACGTTGAAAATATGGTGTGTAGGTCCTACATGGGAGTGGTCGTAGATGGAGAAAGTTATTTATATGGAAAAGTAATATTTTACAAGTGTTCAAATTATTTACATATCTAATGTAGCATTTCCATTAAAAGAGCAACACTCAGAAGTTGAATTATATAAAGACCTTTTTTTAATTAATTAATTTATTTATATTAAAGAACCCATACTGTAGTTAACTGTGCTTAGAATATTTAAAAGTCATCAGTAATAGATAAGACCTGAAAACAAAGCTTTTGTTTATTTGGTGAAATGATTTAAAATCAAATAGCATGAGTACAGAACCATCACAGGCATTCAGTTATGTAATTCTAGTAATATTAAGTAATTGCATTTTCCTAAGGTACTACAAAAATAAACAATTATCAAACGAATGCTTCTTCCATTTGTGTACAGCCATAATTTATCAAGCAACAAAAAAAAATCTTTATTTGGGGGAGATTTTAACCACAAGTCAAAAAATTCTATGTCTGGTGGGGTATACTTACCCACTGAATTAGAAGAAAACAGATACACACATGTAGGAAAATTATTAAGTGGTATTTACTTGGTTATTATGAACATATTTTAAAGTAATTGGAAGTGTTCAAGGTCTTTTTATACAGCCATTAAAAGTCGATGGATATGCAAAAACATTTTACAAAACCATAGGTTGTTAATTTGAATGACAGCCACTTGGGCAGCATGTTTTCTTTTTGCATTTTGAGTATCATGTAAATAAGAACTGGTGTTTTTTTCTTCACTTTTGCTACAGAAATTAGTCTATCTTACTGTTATATAGCCATCACTATGCAAGATAGTAGAAGAAATTAGATACTGTGTACAGATTTTAAAGGGTTAAAAAGACATGAAATATGATTCTGATAAATCCTCAATATTTATCAAACCCGTCTAGATATAGAGTTGCTTTTAGCTGCAAAACAATTATGTAAATACTATATGGAAACTGATATGAGGATGTTTCAAAATTAGACACGTAAGGGATAAAAAGGTAAAAATATTATTTAAAAAATTTTTGAAAGGCTAAGGTGGTGAAAATATACCATGTCTGTAGTCAGTCAGAAAATTGATGTTCTTTGCTTCAGGATGAATGAAGCTTATGTTCAACCCATTAAGCTAGTTCACAATTTTGGAATTCAATCTCAAAGAGGTAAAAAAGTATTAAATAGCATACAGCTTATCAAACCCATGGAACTTGATTAATTTTTCTTTGAAATTTAGATCCTAAAAGAAATAAAGGAATGATTGTGTTTTAAGGGAGTCTAAAATATAGCTTGTGAAAGCAACAAGCTATCATCATAATTTTTTACTACAGTGGGACACCATTTTTAAAAAAAAGCCTAGTTTTAAGATTTGTGTATGTTTATTCCCTGTGGTGGAAAAATATTTAAAATTATTCTTTTGATGAATCCTAAACATCAGTCGAACTCTACATGATATAATGCTCCTTTAGGATAATGATTATTTAAATACAGTACTTGAAAATTATCTTCACTGTTTTTTCTAAGTTCAGGCATGTAAAAGGGCTGAATATAATTTTTATTGAATCGTCGATTAGCTTAATCTCAATGGCCTATTGTAATTTTCACTTCAATTAGAAATGTATACACATGTGTAAAATATGATGTAAGTTTTTTTTTTTTTTTTTAATTTGATCCCTAAAGGGGTGGAAAGACAAATTTCTTTTAGATAGGGGCCACAGCACATTGGCTAAGAGTACATACCTCCCATCAAAGTGATCTGGGTTTGTTTGCCAGTGGTATCGGTTCCTGGATATTTGCATGTTGGAATTGTGCTGGATGGTATCGCTGTTCAAGGGGTTTTCTCAGGATTTCCCGTTTCCCTGCCCTTCTCATTTTGGCAACTCTCCATTATAGTGCCACATTCATGTCATCTTCCGGGACAAGCAGATGCATATGAGTTTGTGTAAATCTGCATTCGGAGTGCGATAGGCCTACACCTTTTTTTAATGTAATAATAATTTTGTACGTTTATTCCTTATGATAGGAAAATATGTAAAATTGTTATTTTTTAATAAATCCTCAACACCATTTTTTGCCAAACTGTAAAATTAATTTAAACAACCTGTTGACCACAAAGTTAGTCACAATGTGACAAACATTATCACCAACACTATCGCTGGTTTTAACCAGTGAACTTGATATCATATTGTTTTAAGTGTAAATTAGTTTTATTGAGCATTAAAGTTATTTTAAAATTGTTCATCTCATTCCAAGAGGAGAGAAACATGCTTTGTATTAACAGGGTTTGTGTGAACGAGGTTTTGCTGCATAAAGGTCATAAATGCAAAATGGTTGAAAATTTTTAGAAGTTCTGGTTGGGAGACTTTAGTAATTAATTAATTTACCTCTTGATTACAAGTTTATAAGAAGTTTAGCCTTTCCATTACTTTATATCTGTATCATACAGTAGAATAAACAATGTAAACTGGATAATTACACACACAAGAATAAGAAAACTCAAAATATTATTTTATATGAGTAGAATAAGCTTACCTAAACAAGATAAATTATGTCCATACAAATTTAAACAAGTAAGGATCTTAGTTCAATTACAGTGATATGTATTCATTTAGTATTGCTTTATTTGATTATTATTCGCTTTTTTATTTTTTTCCTCAGTGGATCAGATTTTCCGAGAAGCCAATGTGAACATGAGTGGTCATGTGCGGTATGAAGACTTTGTGAAAATTGCTTGCGCTCCTGTTCCTGATTACTACTGAAGATATCGCATCCGAATATGTATTTGCAGTGCCTCCTGAAGGGAATTATAGGAACAGGTGACAAACCGTGTAGCAGTGCAAAATATTTTCCCACAGTTTTATGATGGTGTCGGAGCTCATTATTATATTTTCGTAATCGGAAGTTCCTCTTATAAAGTGCCTATAGGGAATGTAAACTGAAGTAAAACATTACCGTATGAATTTTTGTGTAAAATATATGTGCTGTAATGGATTTTCAAGTTCATATTGAAACAGAATTTAGTACGCATGAGTGTATGTGTTGTAGACAGTTATGGTGCATGGTATTCGTCCGTCTTACAGTATTTGAATTTTATATTTACATTGTGGTGGTGGTGTTGAGAAAACAATTAAAATCAGTATTATATTAGTAGGTACCTAGAGATTCTATAGAACTTATTATATTTGTGATACTGTAATTATATGGTAGATGTATTTTTGTTAGTATTGTACGTACATATTTTGACAGTAGTACTTACGGTAGTCTTGTTGTGTAATAGAGTAGTGTGACTGTGTATCGGGTGAAGTTAATAGTTTAACTTTAATGTCAAGCTTGAAAACCTTGTCTTCATTGTGACATCCTAGTAAGCAATAAACTATAATACTTTCACATTAATTATTGTAGGTATTACACATTTTTAAAATTATATTCAACATTATGTTAACTAATGTTTTACAGAAAAAATTGTACTAAGAGGTAATGTCTAATACGTATATCAATAAAATTATTGCAGAAACACAGAAATATTTACTAGATATTGTAGGGAAACCACCTACAGATGAGTCATAGCTGTCGATGTAAGCTACAATAACAAATTGTGCAACAACAGCATATGTATAAACATGTTCTTGGGAGTCAACAACATGAGGAAATGTAACTTTCTTTCCTGACTTGGGCAGATAGAACTGTAACCAAAAGCACCCTAATATTGCCATGCAAGCATTTTTTTTTTTCTGCAAACATGATAAATCTCCAGTCTGAAGATCAGGGTCCCATATAACCCTAGTCATTATTGATCATTGTGTGTTTTGAATTTTTCTGACAGATTTCATGTAGAACATCTACATTATCAGCATGGAGAAACTAGCTCATGATAGATGACATTTTTAAATATAGAGGTAATTTGAGGTAATTACAGTCATTAGAATATCTTACATTTGAAACACCAGCAAAAACAGTTTGTCACGTCATCGTCATGGCAGGCACGGCAACCACTGTGTAGTCATCAGCCAGTACACCAGCCGATACTTGGCAGGTTTGTAGCAATATGTTTGGTTGGACATGTGGCCTATTTATTTAAATAGTGTTCAGGGCCAATGTTTACGGCATAAGTAGTCCTGCTCGCAAACCTTGTTTGCAGTCTGAGATCTCGTAAAAATGATAAAGAATTGGTTTAGAATATTACACAGTCATAAATTTTTGGGGATAGGTTGTCGCAAGAACAAGTGAATTTAATGATGAAAATATTTACTGTCGTGTTTTGCATCCATTTATTGTATGTGTTGTATCAGTGGAACCTCTTTGTATTGAACCCACATGTATTGAATTGTCTACATCTATGGAACACATTCTGTAGTCCCATTTCTTATTTGCCTGCATTTTTTTAATTAAAAAAAGTTTTATTCCTCCCATTATTATAGCTGATTTTTCCTGCAGCTAAGAAGATTTTTATTTAAAGTTGCATATAGTAACTGTTGGAATATGATAAAAGAACATTGTTCGAATTAAATTCATTAAAAGCATATAGGTTATTCAGTACATTTTGTCATTTTAAAATACTGTAGTTTAAGTTTGTTTATTTCACAACCGCAGCAAATGCAAACCGTGAAAAAATTGAGGAGTAAGCCGTAATGATGTAAACAGCAGTTACCTATTGAGACCATTTATTCTTCTGCCATGTACTTGTGTTGACCTTTATGGTAGCCCGACCTGTTTTCATACATGCACCAGCGGCATGTAGTGCCGGTTTTCCGTGGCAGTTGCCCATCAAAGTGTTAATCATGCTGGAAAATACTTAACTTCAGTTTTCAGTAAGCGCAGCAGCAGTAGCTCTTTTCATGTAGTGTGGTATAGCTAAATGAAACTCTCAACGAAATATTCTTTTTATTATTTTCATATTCTTCCTTTTATTTTTATGTGAATTAATATTTAAAGAATTTAAAATTTGGTCTAAATAGTCTATTTTCTGTACACATTTTTGTTATAAATATCCATGACTTTTTTTCTTCTTCGGGTAAAAATTGTGTATGAAGAGACTAAAACAAGTGTAAAAGACATGTATGTACTTTTATACTATAGCAAATCATTAAAAATAAAATCAGTTAACACTTAGGGTGCGGGTGACGTAATATTACGGCGCGCAGTAATTTACCGATGCGGCGGGCGTCGTAATATTACGTCGTCGAGTTTTTATGTGCCTTATACCGCACAAAATGTAATATTACGGCCCTTCATCGTTCCGAAAGGTTCGCTAGCCGTCGTAGTTCATATGCACAGCGTTGGATGGTAGACAAATTCAGTCCAACTTCCGTACAACTATCTGCCGGGAGATAGCAGCAGTAGTGATGAGATTATGCGCAAGGTATTTATCTTTCCGTCCCTCCCGGCATAGTTACGGTGCTTTTGGTTTGGAAAATGGACAATTCAGATTCGGATTCTGTAGAAAACTGTGATTTATCTGGAGATGATTCTGACGAAGACCCTGATTTTATTGCCAACACAGATTCTGGTAAGTTTACAGTGTTTTTTTAGATATTAGCATATTTTAACTAACAAAAACATTAATTTTAGTTGCGAAATAATTTTCGCGTACCAATGATTTTACCGATGCATCTATTTATCTTCATTTCAAAATTTATCGCAAGTCTGTATTTTTTTTTTTATTTTTGATACCGGTAGCAGTGAATCAAATAATGAATCTTCAGTGAGCAATTTGTCAGCGGCGCCTGATAGATCAATCGTAAGAAGACCACCAAGAAAAAGAGGTAGGCTCGATAACAATTGCGTTTGCCAACTGCAGATGTTATTGCTGGATTTATGAGTCAAAGTAGTATAATGCCAGGTGTTCAGAGCCAGTGGTATTCAAGAATAATATTTTTCCATGTACTACATAATATTTTATTCATCACCAGCACTTGATAAGTACTTATATATTTATTTGTTCATACATGCATTTACTTATTTATTCTTCAGGAATGCATTTCCTTTTTTTCAGCAATTTATTTACTTTTTATAAATGCATTCCATAGTTCAATATTTTGTTACTATTCAATATAAATATATTTGCTTAGTCAATGAGCCTCATTTGGCTCCTATTATGACTGCTCATACGTTCATCTGATCATTTCGTCGGCTGGTTCGTTCGCCTCGTCTCGTTTGTTAATTTGTACACCTCATCTCATTTGTTCGTTCATTCGGCTGCTCATTTGTTCGGCCATTCATTCTTTCGTTTCGTCTGCTTGTTCGTTTGTTCACCTCGTCTCGTCTGCTCATTCATTCATCTCGTCTGTTCATTCTTTAGCCTTGTCTCGTCTGTTCAGTTGTTCGGCCGCTCATTTGTTCGTCTCGTCTTTTCGTTCGCTCACCTCATCTCGTCTGCTCATTCATTCATCTTGTCTGTTCATTCTTTCGCCTTGCCTCGTCTTTTCATTCGTTCGCCTCATCTCATCTGCTCATTCGTTCGGTTGCTCATTCGTTCAGCCGTTCATTCATTTGTCTCGTCAGCTCATTTGACCGTCTCATCTCGTCTGTTCATTCATTCGTTTGTCTCGTCTGCTTGTTCATTTGTCTCGTCTGCTCATTCGTTCGTCTCGTCTACTCATTCATTCGTCTCGTCTGCTCATTTGTTCGTCTCGTATGTTCATTCTTTTGCCTTGTCTGTTCATTCGTTCGCCTCATCTCGTCTGTTCATTCGGCCGCTTATTTGTTCATCCCATCTGCTCGTTCGCCTCGTCTTGTCCGCTCATACGTTCGTCCCCTCATTGTTCGTCTGCTCATTCGTTCATCCACTTATTCGTTCGTCTGCTCATTCATTCATACGCTTATTTGTTTGTCCACTCATTCGTTCGTTTGCTCATTCGTTCATTTGCTTGCTGGGACATTCACTCATTTGTCCATTTGCTCGCTGTTCCATTCGCTCATCCAGTCGCTCGTCCGGCTATTCATTCGTTCATTTGCTTTCTTTCATTCATTCGCTCTTACCTTTATTCTCTCTTTCGTTTATTTACTCTTTAGTTTAACTGCTCTTTTGTTCATTCACTCTTTTTATTGTTAATTTTTTTTGTTCATTCTCAATTATAAATACACCCAATTATGCATACAGTAATTTATTCATTTTGTGTTATTTATGCATGTTTATCTACATATTTATTTACACATCACTGTATTATACAACACACTTTGTCCATTCACTTATAATCAAACATGTGCAACATTATTTGTTCAATTATTTAGTCACAGACTCATTTACAAAATAAATTACAAGCAGAGTTATGTTTTTTGTTTTAGGAAGTGATATTTTAGAGCAAGACTCTTCAGATAATGATGTTCCTAGGCCTACTTCGCCCCATACGTCCCTCGATGCAAGACCAGCAAAGAAGAGATGTAGACTTGATGATCAACGTCAGTGGTCCTCTACAGACAAGTTACCAGGTATTCCTGTTTTCAGTGGTGTTAGTGGTCCTAAGCCTGGTATTCTCCTGGATAATTCTTGTGAGGAGTTGGATTTTTTCCAGCATTTTGTAGACAATGATGTGGTAAAGAATATGAAGGAACAAACCAACCTTTACGCTCGCCAAAAAATAGCTAAACTCCGCACACAAGGTAAACTGTCACCTAAATCTCGATTCCGGCAGTGGGTCACTGTAACACTTAGCAAAATAAAATTATTTCTAGCAATTTTGTTACATATGTGCATATCTGTGAGGCCAGATGTCAGACAGCACTGGACGAATGACCCAGTGTATCAGTGTTGTTTCTGTCCAAATGTGATGCAGCGTGATCGTTTTCTGTTATTGTTGTCACTGTTCCATTTGAATGATAACACAAAAGCCAAAAAAAGAGATGAAGATGGTCACGACCCATTGCACAAAGTCAGGCCTTTGCTGGATTATTTGAAAGAGAAATTTCAGAATTTGTTTGATCCGGGTGAGGCTATTACTATAGATGAAGGAATTTGTCCATTTCGAGGAAAAAATAGTTTCAGAGTTTACATGCCACAAAAGCCTAACAAATTTGGCATAAAAATTTACATGATGGCTGATGCAAAAAAATGTTATATATGCAATTTTGAAATATACAGTGGCAAACTGAGCAACATTGACAATAGTGCTGCTACTGTAGTAAAACGCTTGTTAGGAGATTTAGACAACACTGGGCGTACTGTTTACCTTGACCGGTTCTTCACAAGCGTTCACCTTGCTAGTGATTTGGCTGCCTCTAACACAGGAGTTGTTGGAACCATAATGAAGGACAAAACTGGTATTCCAAATGATTTGAAAGCTGGTACCCTAAAAAGAGGGGAACAAAAATTTAGTAGGAATGACAACATTCTGATTCAAAGATGGCGTGACAAAAGTAAAGAGACGTGTGGGTCATTAGCACTCGTCACACAGCAACAATGGAAGTTGCAAAAAACAGAAGAGGCGTAGAGTCAGAAAAACCAGTAGCTGTGCGTGACTACAACAGACACAAAGCCGGAGTGGATCTAGTTGACCAGATGATGTCCTATGGATCATTCGACCATCTTCTCATGATGGCTGTGACAAATGCATGTGTTCTGCACAAGGAAATCAAGGGGAAAAAGATTTCAACTACTGCTTTCATTCAAAAAATTTGTACCCAGATAGTAACTACAGAACTGGCTGGAGAAGAAAGTGGGCGTGCAGGACAGAAAAAAATTGGACGCTTGAAACAGCGCCATTTTCCTGAACTTGTTCCAAGGAAACCCCAGCAGCAAAAAGCACAGAGAAGATGCCATGTTTGTTCCACCAAGGAAAAAACAGCAAGTGGAAAGGCAAGAAGAAAGGACACTCAGTATCAGTGCACCGAATGTGATGTTGGACTTTGTGTGACACCCTGTTTCAAGATTTTCCATACAAAGGTCCGATATGACCTGTGAACAGTAAATTACATTTTTACGTATAATGTGAGATTATTTTGCATGTATGTAGTTTTTATAAAGGTGGACATTTTTTTTTTTTTTTTTCAAAAAAGAATAATAATAATAATAATAATAATAATAAAACTGAATTTATGTGTAGTAAATTCTTGCTTAGTAAAATTGAAAATAACAAAAATTTATTTGCAATTTGAATGTCATAACTTAGCTATAAAACTTTAGTTAAAAAATTATTATAATATTTTTTGTTTTGCTGAAATGTAACTAATATGAAATTGAAATTTATGTGACATTCTGTATAAATATCAATTTAAAAAAATTCATATGACTAACATTCAGTATGACCTAATAATAGTTCATTTATATTGTTACATATAATATGAAAGCTTTGGAGTGAGTGCATTATCATTTCTTGGTTAAGTACATTTCTTCAAAAAAATTTAAACAAAATTATTTTGTAAAAAGGGTTTATGTATAAATATAGTTATTGGAAAAGTAATATGATAGTTGAAAAATGTAATATTTTTAAAGATAAAACTATGCTCTAAATAAAAAATTTTGTCTTAAATTAAAGAAATAAAAATTGTAGACATTATGATTTTTGAAATTTTTGCATTTTGTGCCCGCCAGGCTGGTAGAAAATAAAATAAGCCCATCCGCACCCAAAGTGTTAAGTTAAGCAAACATTATTGAGGACAAGTTTTTTTTATAGAAAATCATAAAAATTTTTAAAATTCCTGTTAAATCAGTATTTTATGAAGGCATTTTTTATATAATAAAGAGTGATGGAAAATAAATTTTGTGATAAATAAGATTTCCAGTAACTAGTATTGAAAAGGTCAACTATTCACAAGAAGGCTAAATTTGGTGGACAATATGTACAAAGATTGTGAATTTAGTTAAAATAACTAATAATGAACTGAACAATTTAATTTAATTGAATCAATAATATAAGTGAAACTGTAAAACATATTAGCATTGGAGCTGCTGTGACATACACTGGCACATAGCACTTACTTGGCCTCTTATCATACAGTAATTTCAATTTTTTTTGTCTTAATTAATGTTTTTTCTCTTTGTTGTTGTAACAAATTAAGTAGGCCAGGTATAAGGATGTATACAGCGGGATCCAACATATTAATTGGGGAGGCGAGTAGAGAAATTTACCAGTAAAAGTATATTCAAAATTTAAAATTTAACTGTTAAAGCAAGAGAAAAGTATTTAATTTTATGTGTCAATGTTATCGGATTTATGTTGTGTTTAGACTCATTTGAAAGCTAATTTAATTTCTAGCAACTTATCTAAGTAAACTTTTCTTATATTTTGCCTTGTTTGGATTTTGTAAATTTCTAGTAGCCTCTTAGCTTGCTTCTCCTGGAATAGGATTTATGTGGCAGGCTAGTCGTAGTTCTCTTGCTTGGAAGCACGTACAGAGAAGTGCTGGCTTTTAAAATTTCAAATAAGCTCTGAGCTAGCCTGTGCTTTGGACGGATTTATCTGGCAGGCAGGTCAGAGTTCACTCGCTTGGAGGCACGTACATGGACGTGCTGGAATGTGGGGGCTCTGCAGGGCGTTTCTCGATCAACGTGGGTGGTAGTGTCGGGCGCAAAACTCCGTGAAGGTGTTGATCCGCGACAGATTGATGACGCTGCACATCCCCAATTAATAAACTAATGAATATTTAGCTGGTATAATGGAATTTAACGCTTTGTAAATTTATCAGTATCTATGTTACATACAATTTTTAGGTTCTAAACGTCAATTAACCAGCTTTTTAGGCGAGTTGGATCCTGATGTATCCCTCCGCCGCTCTGCCTAGTAAGTCCGGGTGTTCGCCCAGGAAAGTCAGTTGTGTTTCATCGGAGCTCGTGACCGGTCGCCGGGAGATGGCCGGCTAAGTTTTCTCGAGTGTGTTTGCCATCAGTTAGTCGTCGTACATCGGAGCTCGTGACCGGTCGCCGTGAGATGGCCGGCTAAGTCTTTTATTGATTAATAGTTTGAAAGCAGTTGTGTTTCATCTGAGCTCGTGACCGGTCGCCGGGAGATGGCCGGCTAAGTTTTCTTGTCTGTGTTTGCCATCAGTTAGTTGTGATACATCGGAGCTCGTGACCGGTCGCCGGGAGATGGCCGGCTAAGTTTTTCTTGTTTGTAATCGGTCAGTAGTTGTGTTTCATCGGGGCTCGTGACCGGTCGCCGTGAGATGGCCGGCTAAGTATTTTATTGATTACTAGTTTGAAAACAGTTGTGTTTCGTCGGAGCTCGTGACCGGTCGCCGTGAGATGGCCGGCTAAGTCTTTTATTGATTACTAGTTTGGAAACAGTTGTGTTTCATTGGATCTCGTGACCGGTCGCCGGGAGATGGCCGGCTAAGTTTTGTTTGTCTGAGTTTGTTAATCAGTCAGGAGTTGTGTTTCATCGGAACTAGTGACCGGTCGCCGGGAGATGGCTGGCTGAGTGTTGATTAGTTGGGGCGTCATGGCGGCAGGAAGAGGACGTGGTAGATGTGGTAGAGGGGCTGTGAAGCCTAGAGTACGGATTCGTTAGGAGAAATCAGTCTCTATTTGTTTCTCTTTTGGCATACTGCCTTTTTATTTCTAGTAATGTAACCAGAACTAGGTATTGATAGCCGCGTAGTCAGAATTAGGGTAATTAAAGTACCGGACCAAGTACTATTACGGAGGGAAGCAGCAAGTCGTAATCCGTAGATAGAAAAGTCACCTCAACTAACTCTGGGCGAGCACTCGCAATGGTAATTGCCTGTGTCTGTTAAACTGCGTCAAAAGAAAGGTTAAATAAAAAAAATGCCGATATAAATTTGCTTCTTATTATTTTTTTTTTTTTATCTGTTTCGGACTAACCTCACTGCTATCCGGGCATCAATATAATAGGCACCGCCTCTACATCAGCTCGCTGTGTTTTGCCATTTTTCTGCCTGCTAACTACTTGTAATAGCAACGGAGGAGAGTTACGTCCAACATTTATATAAACAAACAAACAACATACGTAGAAGAAGCAGCCCCATTACATTCTGTCGCCGCGAACAGGAACACACAACCTCCAACATCTAGATAGTAACAACACGGCGACGTACAAGCAGACCCGTCACATTCTGCCGCCCCGAACAGGGACGTAACCTCCAAAATATATATAAATAACAACGTAGACGGACGCGTCACATTCTGTTGCCGCGAACAGGGACATCATAACCTCCAAAATATACATATATAAATAAAAACGTAGACGTAGGACACCCGTCACATTCTGGCGTCCCCGAACAGGGACATAGTAACTAACAACTATATATAAACAACGGAGGAGAAGCAGCCCCATCACATTCTGTTGCCGCACACAGGGACATCGGCGACAAAACCCCCAACATCTAGAATACAACTACAACGTAGACGTAGACGGACGCGTCACATTCTGTTGCCGAACAGGGACATCGGCGACGTACTTCCAACATCTAGACAACAACACGGCGACGTAGACGCAGTCCCATTACATTCTTGCGCCCGAACAGGGACCTTGTAACTAACAACTATATATAAACAACAACGGAGGAGAAGCAGCCCCATCACATTCTTGCGCCGCGAACAGGAACACATAACCTCCAGCATCTAGATAGTAACAACACGGCGACGTACAAGCAGACCCATCACATTCTGCCGCCCCGAACAGGGACGTAACCTCCAAAATATATATAAATAACGTAGATGGACGCGTCACATTCTGTTGCCGCGAACAGGGACATCATAACCTCCAAAATATACATATATATAAATAAAAACGTAGACGTAGGACACCCGTCACATTCTGGCGTCCCCGAACAGGGACATTGTAACTAACAACTATATATAAACAACAACGGAGGAGAAGTAGCCCCATCACACTGCACCTAAATATTTACAGTGTATTTGTATGTATTTTTTAATAGTGGCACAATTCTTGTTAGCAGATTGTTGCCTGCAAAGAACGGCTATATCCATTTCACAATCAGGGTGCTTTGTCACCAGAAGTTAACAAGGTTGTTAACCAAATGCATGTAAGCTATTATGTAGCTTCTGTTTTTGGACCTATGCAAACTTCATTCTGATCATTTTTTAAATGACTAAATTTTTATTTTATTGTATGCAGTATGCAAACTAATATCTTTTCATGAATGCCTTATACTGGCATAGATTATTCATTGACATAAGAGTACTAAACAAGAAACATTCTCAAATTTCTGTCTAGCTATATTTAACTGCAACGTACACTTTACGCAGAGCTTCAACCTGCGGTTAAAGTAGCCAGAAGGTTATCCTCTAGTTAAGCGTACTTAGAGATCAAAAGACGCAATTTGTCATCTGCCTAGGAGATAAAATTTACCCAGATGTTACATGTGCTGACTAAGGGTGCCTCTTTCATTTTAATAGGGCTTGAAGCATAAATTAATGCTGAAAACGTTAACTGAAATTTTCAGCAATTTGTTGGTCAGTATAAAGAAACAAGAGAAATAAAAGAACTATCCTTGAAAACAGTTTTACCATATTTTTGAGCAAATCTATTGCCCTGCAACATTTCTTTGGCGTTATATTGCAAGTGGAGGTTTCTAAGGAACTTTGAGAATAGTGATAAATATAGTCTGTTCCGGATAAAGTGAGCACTGAAAATTAGCCTTTGATGAAAATCACTCTCTATTCCTGCATGTAATTCAACATTAACAATGGCTGCCAAATTCCTTGTATGGTTGTTAGCGAATTACCAAACGTAGTTCCACATAATTTGTTAGTGTAATAACTCAAACTTGAATAGAGATGTACCAAATTTACATATTATATTATTTTCTATTAATTTTATTTATGAACTGTTTAAAGAACCAAATTAAGCACGTACCTACCTGACAATTTAAATTTTTTTCAGGCAAACGTAAATCAGAGTATCCTGCTGTTCACTCACTGCCATGTTTACCATCAGCAAGCTTGCAGTTCATAATTTTACAGAGAGATGGCGTGAGCTTGACGCACCCCGCAAGGTGCTTAGTATATGTTTTACGCTCAGCCCCGTATATTATTAATATGTAAGAGTTAGGCCTACTTTGTTTTTGCCCAAGGGGTCACTTAAATCCAGTATTGTGAGCAGTGTTGCCGTAAAACGTAAAACTAAAGAATTAGAAATGTAAACAAACAGATGGACGCTCTGCAAACAATGCCAGGTGGAGAATTTAGAACTTTTCAGAGAGAAAATGTGTAGATAATTATTGTAAACATAATATTGATTTTGTGTATTTATTTAGTGCTTTGTTTATTTTCTTTTGGCAAAAACTGACATTTTCACGGCCGTGCGGGAAAGCTGTAATATATTCACGTAATTTATGGCAGAGTGTGGGAGATTTGTGGGTGTTGGAGTGGCGCACCTGCTAGCCAGTAGATGGCCTCTTCTCCAGTGGTGGCCATTTTCACCACCCACTAACGGTACTTTAAGCACCCCTCAGGGGTATATAAGACGGGCACTCACCTAGCCAGATCACCAGTCTAGGGCTCAGACCTCTTCCCCGAGCAAGCCTAAGCACCTCCCTCAACTTCGAAAGGGTTGCTTCCTGAAAAGGGAGCCTAAGCCTGCCCCTCTTACCTGTTCACCACTACCTATCTTCCGTGGGTTGCTTCCTGAGAAGGGAGCCTAAACCCGCCTACCTATCCTCTATACAGATTGCTTCCTGAAAACGGAGCCTAAGCCTGGTCCTACCCTACTCTTGTGCCGAAAGCTCAGTTTGTTAAGGAGACGTGCCCTAGCCACGCCCTACCGCGAGTTTAACTAGTCGCCACGAGGTGCATATCTATGACCGCCGGATGCGGAAGTTTAGTCAGTCTATGAGAAGTACCAGGGCTCCATATAAGTGACCACTTGGTCGAGTATAGTGAACATTGTGTGTATTGTATAAAGACCAGTGTAAAGTCGTATTGTATAAAGACCAGTGTAAAAACAGTGATTGTAAAAGTGTACGATTGAGTTACAATATATACAGTTCAAGCACATTTCTTAGTTTCATTTCTGAGGTAATGTACTCATGTCTGATACCGAGTGTTTGTTAATTAATATATCGCTAGAGCAGAGAGCAGTAATTGAAGGCCGCAAGGCAGAGGCCGCAGCTAAGCGCAGACAGGCAGTAATAAGTGTTAGTGAAATACCCATGGAAATGATCCCACCTCCCCAAAAGGCATCAGGGAAATCTGTGACATGCCCAGAACTTTGCCGTCACTGTAAAGACACAGAGAACCAACCACCCAAGCGTAAATGAGCTAATTTCAGTCGCATCCTCAGGCATGTGCGACGCCTTCAGCGGCCATTAATAAGCCCAATAAAAACACCCGAAAAGCCTGCACCTTTGCCGCATCCTTGCATTCAGCAGTTGAAGAGGGAAGCCGACTTCGAGCCGAAACCTTTGTTGGACCGAAAACGCCGCCTCCTGAAGGAGCTCTTCTAAAGGTGAGTGGTTAACACGCTTACCTCCCTTCATGAAATAGTGAGAATTTTCCAGTTCTGCTGTAGAGACTGTGCTGTGTCGACTGCCCAGGAAACCACTCTCCTCGGGAAACCTAGCAGCCTCTTCACCCCTTCAGGGAACCCTTAGGCTCGCTTGCTCAAACCTTAGTGCAACCTTGAAGGAAAAACTTAAACTTACCCCCTTTGCCAGCAGAGTGGCGACAAGCTATTTCTATCACCAAACGTGTATGCACATATACTCGTACATTGTGTTATAAAATAAATGGTACATACTGTAATTTTTTCACACATATACATACATATTGGAACGAATTATATAGTAATAAAGTTGCCAAAAATATCTAAAGTTGTATGCAGTTTTTCAGTGAATTGTTAAGTTTCACAATTGAAGGGCTTTGTCTTTGGGATAAATTACTTATATATAGCTGAAACTACAGTTTTCTTGCTTAAATACTTTTTTATGCTTGAATGTATTGTATATAGAAATGAATTGTAAATTTTGTGTATGGTTTTATTCACAGCAATTTTATTTTTAGTGTGAGATGTGGAGCAAACTGCGCACATTTATTTACATGATTCATTGTGTATGTTTTAATCAAACTGCATTTTTGTATTGTTTCAGAATATAACAATTAGGTTTCAGAAGTTCAAGAAGTATTGGCTGTGTACAGCTGTTTAGAAACAAACGCATAATAAGCACACCACGTGAATCCTGTGCAAAATTATAGACGAAAATGTTAGTGACAATGTTTACGTTCACAACGTGACAACACTGTATGGGGAAAGAGTCTCTTGTGCTCCTCGTCCAGGTATTATATGTTGCATTAAGTGAACATAGAATCATGTTTTGGACTGCTGTAGATTATAACCTGCACCTATAATGTGCAGGTCAGAAGAGTAGTAGTAAGATAATTGTAGCATGCAAGAGGGTACTAACTACAGTGCTATGTTGCCACATTGTGCACATAAAATTTCATTGTAAAGAATTTTGCCATTAACACTTTCATCTCCTATTTAACCCAGAATTCATGTGGTGTACTTATTATGCACAGTCTTGTAATTTGAAATGGAAATTTCACACTGAGGCATGTTTTTCCACTCTTTATCTACAGTTAAAATGTACATATTAACATTTTCAGAGTTCACACAAATGCCAGCAAGTACAGTAGTCTATCTAAAGTTTATGTTTGTACTTTTGTGTCTAGTAAAAACACAATGTTTGCAAGAATACAATTCATTTAACTGGCAAGATGTAAACACAAAAATCTCTTACACGTATGCATCTATTTCATGCACTGTTGTCCTGACCACAACGATAAATCAAACTGGCATTTTAGCCTTCTCACACTGGAATAAATCTATTGAGTTCAACACAAATACCAGTATATCTTAGAATCATAGTTGTCAGTTTTTTACTTAGCTGTTTTATTGGACTTGTCTTGTCACTGTTGAGAGCTATTCGCTAATAACAAATTTGTCACTGGTCACACATTTAATTGTTTTGATTTGGCTGCTTTGATCCACTTTAGGAAAGTAGTTTTTGATGCACAAGTTACACATTTGTGTACCATTACAGTAAATGTGTAACAAGCTCGCAAGAATTTTTTACTTGGCTGAAGCACTCACAAGTGTCATTGTTAATTTGAGAATCATTGGCAGCCAACAATCCTAGCTGTTGCCAATGGTTGGCTGCTGCAGGTGGTTTGTGCTTCTTTCACTCCCCACACAGCCAGGCGAAGCATCATGGTCCGTGTGGTGAGCCACACAGGATAACGGTTGTAGTGATTGCAGTGGTGAGAAGGAACACCCACAGCAGGAAGCGGTCGCACACCAGAGCCACCTGCTTCCACTCTATCTCTGCCGTGTCCCGGCGTTCACGTGCCGCCAGGCGTAGCTCGTTGCGCTCGATAGTTTGGCTCACCTTGTTCAGCACCCGCAGGAACTGCGCTTCAAAACTGTCTGTCAAACAAACTCTATTACAGGTCCAGGGAACTTTGTTGTAGTTTGAGGTTTGCTAAATGTAAATATATTTGAGTTCATGTAATACAGTAGAATCCCGTTACTACAAGAGTTGGTAACAGCACAAAAAATTGTCGTAATTACGAGTTGTCGTAAGAACCGAAAGTTTATATAAACAGGCAATCTTCTAGGTTATTGACATATGTGAGACAGAAATAAAAACAGTACAGTTTACCTTGGCTAGTATCTCTGCTATAGGTGATTCTGGATAAAGTGAGCACTCAAAAAACCCTGATTAATTTCTATTTTCTGCCAGTTTATATCTTTCTGCGGAATGTAAACGTAAACACTGCCACGTGCTTTAATTTACATAGACTTGTACAATGCTTACATCTACATTACACATGGACAGAAAATGTTATCAACAGTATATACTCATTAAATACATGGGTATTGAATAAAATGTATAACCAATAGTAATCTTAGTTATAAATACCTGCGAGTTAACGTCTTTTAATACTGGTTTCTGTGCATCGACTCTAATTTATACGACCCTCACTACTGCCGTTACATATCTCGTAAATATATACACATTAAAATCGAATTTGTAACTCAAAACCGCCACACAAAAAACACGCCGTAATGACACGTGCAATTTAAGAATTCTAACTTCGTTCAGTTATGCTGCCATGAACAACGACGCACTCGACAAAAACAATGTATTTTCTTAGTGTATGAAACAAAAAAAATTGCTCCTTCTAAATCAAGATACTCATGTTGGCGATCGTAATACATAACAACTTACCAATGATAAAACAGTCATTTCTAATACTTTTGAATGTGTTTTACCTTAAGCCCATCTTTATTGCACAACGAACAAAAAACAATGCTCTCCTCTTCTACCGTCTTTGAACGCTTCCAAGCTAAGTGACGAAAACCTAACTCTGATGCCACCTGTCGGTGAAATTTTTAACTACGTCAGTACGCGGAGCGCTAGACGCCATTCGCTAGCGACTGTTGAATTTGAACGACCCGGGTTAATCACTTACTACTGGCGCTGTTTAAGTAAAGTTATACAGGCGGTAAGTATGTCAATATTATCATAAATAAATATTTTAAAGATGTTAAATACGGAGAGGTCGATTCCATTTGATGTTCTTTCGGTAATGTTGTATTTAAATATAAAATACACGGAACTACGTGCGATAATTCGCTGCCAACTGTACAAGCAATAATGTAACTGTTGTCAATGTTGAATTATATGCAGCAACGGCTAGTGATTTTTTTCAAAGGTTAAATCTTTAGTGCTCACTTTATTCCGAATGACCTATATTATTAAAAACAAGACTGCCAAAAATGATAGGCATGTGTTTATTAGGCATAACAATAAATGATTTTATTTATTTCATGATCTCCATTAGCTTTTTCTTTCCATTTTCACTCGTTAACAGCACAGCAAAACGTAATTTAAACAAAACAAAAATGGACAATGGATCTAGCGAGGCTGCAACTAAAACGAACAGCACTGCCAGCTCACTTGTGATTGGCTGAAACGAACAACGCTGCACCAATAAGATCTTATGATTGGACTAACAAATGAAGCGCTGCTGTTCCATATTACCCACGTTGTGAAGTATTCAAAGTGACAATAATGGTTTTTAAATAGTACAGTTTATTTATCCATTCCAATATAAATTTCGCTAAAATGAAAACCTATTGTTAAGAAATCATAACACATAACGTATAAAAACACGACACCAGAAGTTTATGAACTTACTCGGGTTACGCTGGGTAGTGGGTAATGTAAAACTTCAAATCCAGGTGTTCAAAAAGTGACCCAAATGAGTTTACTTTTGATGCGTTGCCATGATCGGACAAATCTAACGTGTTCTACAAACAACTCTAGCAGGTTAAGTTACGTAAACGTAACTTTTAAACTTCTTGCAGCATAACATACACAATAAAAAAAATGATAGTGAGTTTGAAACTGATCCTGCAATGTCGTTCCTTATCGTAAGAAAACCAAGATTCACGCAAGCAATGCTGTGTACTCGGTCCACGGGCCACTTTCGCTTTTGCGCTGTGCCAAGATGGCGTCCATAACAATCGAGGTCGAGCAAGTCACTGCAGCGTTGCCAGGTGCAACTGCAATTCCACCGTTGCCGTATCTTACGTTGTTCGCTCTGCCACGCTAAGCCAATGAACGATGATTATCACATGCGCTTTGTTTACTTATAATTTAAAAAAATTCTCTTTGCGCAGTATGTTGATGATTGTTGCTCGTGAATTTCTCATGTCTACGAAAGTGCTGATGACGATACCTTTATTAATGCCTAACATTTATACAATAAACTGCATACACAAATTGACGGTGCATTACAAAACACTCATAATTACGAACGTCTCGTAATATCCCGTACTCATAGCGGACTTCCACTGTACAGTATTTTATACTTATTCTCCCAAGTAGGTAAAAGGGCCATGTTTAGAGTAATTTTTGATTAATGTCATCACTTTAAGAACCTAACTACAATGCTAAGCAAGCACTTCATGTAATATTTTATACTACAGCACTTTGTAATACTTTGTGTGTATTTGCCCATTGAATTGTGTAATGCCATTTGTTTTTGCAAATTATACTAAATCAATGTTTTTTTGTACTGTTAGAAAGGAAGACAGTTCAGAGAGTGACTTAACATGACTAACATGAGCCTATGAATGATGACAATACATACTTGGGACTTGGTGCAGAGTAAATACTGTTTTTAAGTAAGTTTTTTTTTCTTTTTGTGTGGCATCGAGTGTAGGTACCTTGCGCAGGTGCTGGGTTTGTTATTTCAGTGTGACTACGTCTGGGCAGGAACCTGGGTGACATCTGTTGAGGATCTAGGTGCTCTGTGTCCTCTGTCCCCCATTTATCAGGTGGCCGTTGGCAATCCAAACGAGTTCCTGTCCTGGGGTTTATGTCCTGTTGCTGAAATTAAGAAAATCTGGACACAGTTATGCGTCCGTTACACCAACACTTCCAGCTACAGTTACTTGTGCAGTAAAGCAGTTATTGTTTTATATCATGATTTTGGAAAGGAAAAGTGACAGATACTGAGGGAACCATTGGATTTCAGTATTTTCTTAATGACTAACAGTTTCCTATATAGGCTGCACAATTTTTATTTTCAGAAGAAGAATTTTTGTGTATTTGTTTTTAACTGTTTTGTAACCTAAAATGCTTAGAAGCTTGCAAAATCATCTATATATTTGTTTTCCTATTTTTTATTGGTAAAAATGGAATCTATTTATTCAAATTTGCATCGTTAGGAGATTGTTAATTTTAGACCGAGTTCACTTTAGCTATAGAGCGTCCCAACCTCAGATTGCAGTACAGGGCTTATGGTGGGAGACTCCGTGCAAGTACAATTCAACTTTTGAAGGCTGTCGAAATTACACAGACCAGCACAGCCTAAGGGGAAGTGAAATCGCAGGGTTACAGCTTCCCTGACTACTTGCCGCCTGGATCTCCTAAGGCCCTTGGAGTGAGGATGGGGAAGAACAGTGAAAGGGACTGGCTCCATTTTAGAGACAGATGTCCAGAAGGAAAAAAAGGGGGGGGGGGATAATTATCCATTTGTGAAGGCTGGAGGAAAGAGGGTACGGCTTGGCAAGTTGCAGGCTTGTACTCACGACTGACCACTCTAGCGATATACACACACCCGTAGATAAGCTCCTCGAAGGCGGGAAGGGACGAAGAACGGATCACATCAGTCATTCCGAAACCACAGTTGACAAAAGTTTTTAGATAATAAACTTTAACTAGTAAGTGCAAAACAATTAAGGTTTATAATTATGATGATCAGTTTACTACAGTTCAACGAAATAAATTAAATTTTATAATTACTTGAAATAAAAGAATAATTTCCTTATCTGGAGTTGTTAAATTTTCTTTACAGTAATTAAGTAACCCAAATTTTTACATGCTAGCATATGATTCTAAATCAGTGTTTAATTTACTTGTTCGTTCTTCTGTAGCAAATTGCTACATAAAATGTTTAATATGTTACAGGGTGGCGAGTGACTGGCAAAAATCAGGGAATTCTCTAAAAAAAACTTGGAATTTCAAAATTTAGTAAACGAACATTTCCGCGGGTGGAATTAATACAACGTACCATTTTCTTGGTGCATATACCAATGTTCAAGTTCCATATATCTTTTCGTATCGATATTGTAGTTGTGTGGAACAGTTGATTTGACGCGAGGTACCAGTTTTTCGTCTCGAATACAAGTTTTTTTGCGTTATGTACCAGAATTTTTAGTGGTTACCACCAATGTTGCCAGAACAATAGTTTCCCTGAAAATGTGTTGTGATGTTTTCAAGTTTCCACAATGGTAAAAAGTTACTCTGCCATGGTGTTTCTTGCTTACTGTTTGCAAAGTACCGTAAATGTTAATGAATTTTTAGTTAATATAGTGGGTTTTAAACAGTTGTGATGTTATTCCCCAAGAGTTCGTAGTAGAATTTGCAGCCACGGACTTGGCAACATAGGATCCGTGGTTCACTTATGTTCCTACTTCTTACTATGTGGCATGCTGATACGTTCGTTCATTGTTGGTTTTTTTACTTGGTGTGGTGCGGATATTTTTTTCTATGGTTTGTGCGTGTACTGTATTAATATCTTCTGAACAAGTCTGAGGTCCGTGGATTTATATTTAAATTATGTTGTATCTACCGTACTGCGTAATTGAGAAACACACTTTAACTTTTTAGCTAGTTCAATGACAGAGGTGTGTTAAAAAGATACAACATAATGTGATCTCGTGTGTGTTTATGAAAATGATTAAGTGCATTAAAAATATCTGGAAATTTATGTTCAATGAGTGTTATTTCCACGATGTAATTGATTTAGGAAATACAGTCGTGACAGGAAGAAACAGACTGTATTGGTTTACCGACCCTACTACTATTAAATGAATCGCTAAGTTCCTGGTGATAACTCTACAAGGTGCAATGTTAATTGTTCTCTAAGCAACATGGGTAGGCATTCCATTATGAGCCACATTGATGGAAGAAAACACTATAAGTTAGGCTGTGAGTTAAAACTCTGTGAAAGTAGGCTTAGATGCTTTTTTCAAATGTAGGCCTACCATGTGAACAGTGTTTCCAGATTAGTGTCATAGCAAAGAAACTTCAGTTACAGTAAGGTAAGATAGGTTTTTGCATCACATTGGTCTTGCATTGTATTTCATGGATGAAATGATTTAAATACTGGAGGGGAAGAAAGATGTAGTTTGTTTCTATGAATCATTGAATAATCGTAAAAACAACAGGTGCACATTACAGTATGTTTTTGGGATTCAAACAGTGATGGTGTAGTGACCAGGTCCACAGCATTTTAAAAGTGGAAAGTGAATTGACATAAGTGAAAATTGTTGTATTTGAATATTCCCAGGACTTTGTTGCTTTGTAAATAATGAAGATATGATGGAATTTCTGCAAGGTGAAGTAATGTTGGTAAGCACACACAAAAAATGTATATTAACGGCAACGCGTAACATATCACAGTTTTTTTGTTTTTTTTCATAGGGTTTACTTTGAAAAATGTGCCCTTCTTGTGTTTTGAAGGGCGTAATATGTTTCCTACGACATATAACCCTTCAAAATCATTATTTTCATGTAGTACAGGTGTGCAGGTATGCATATAATTAACGGCAACGCGTAACATATTACAGTTTTTTTATAATATTTTTTCATAGTGTTTACTTTGAAAAATGCGCCCTTCTTGTGTTCTGAAGGGCATAAGAAGTTTCCTACGACATATAACCCTTCAAAATCATTATTTTCATGTAGTACAGGTGTACAAGTATGCATATAATTAACGGCAACGCGTAACATGTCACAGGTTTTTTATAATTAATTTTTTTCTTTGCGCAAAATGTGGTATAAATACGGAAATGACATATGCCCTTATTGTCCGTAGCGCGCTGCCGTACCTCGGCCGGATAGAGCCAGGGATAGAGCTAACTTCAGTCCAATTAGTTTTATTGATATTCTGTTGGTCAGGGAAATAAGAGCAGCTGACCTGGAAAAGTCAGAGAAATTTTTTTACAGGTTTTGCTAGCCACCCTGATGTAGAAATAGAGGCGTATTGTGTAGCAGTTTTCACGACAAAACCAAAAGTCTAAAACTAAACACAATCTGCCAACAATAACGTTTACCTTTAATACGTTTATACTTTGTCACTAAACAGAATTCTTTGTACAATATTTCATGCATATTTTCGAATTAACCTGGCCATATTAACCAATTACCGCCCGTCATCTTGCAGTACCGGTCTACTCTTCGCCCGAGGAAGCCACCTTTGTGGCGAAACGTTGCAAAATGTGCTTCCGCACAAAATGTGTGTTGTACTTCTGTTGTGTGTCACTATCAAGCCCCACGGTACCATGTGAGTACTTGTGTTTCTGTAATTTAAATATGTAATTAGTTTAAGGTTATACTCAAAATGTGTAACTAATCACAGTTTTATTTTATTTTCAAATAAAAAACAGTTCACATTATCCACTTGACATGAATTCATAAGATTATCAGGAACTGGTGATTCGTAAAGAAATAACTATCACAAATTTTTAAAATCATTACAGCTATTACTAATAAAAAGTGAGATTGTAATAAATAAACCAGAAAGCCTAATTTAGAGTAAATATAAAAAAACGTGTCACCCAGTTTGTTTGCCGAGTTTTTATTGCATCTTCTATTTTTCTTAAAGGCAAAAAGTCGCCTAGTTTCAGCTAAAAAGATCATTGACATAAATCCGTTTTAGTTTATAATCAGCTTCAACTGTATGTTTTTGTCTTGAAAGAACAATCTAATCATAGTAAAACGAATTTAAACAATAGGCCTACTGGAAGACAAATTTCTGCTATCTGCTCTTGTTTAGGTTTCAAAAATAAATGTCACAAAAGTAGTGGAAATAAGGGATCGTACCTTAAGTTGACATTATTACCAAATTATTTATACTCTTATATTATACTTGTACATACTTGCAGTATAGGATCTGTCGTAGAATCAAAAAATACATTGCAATATGAAACATAATTACTCACGGCATAATTCACCACGTACATATTAAAAATTAATAAATATTACAATTTCATGGGTTAATAAAGTTAAGAATTGCAAATAAACATACTGATCAAAGTTAGACATTCATCAATTCAATAAAATCATTTACAGTGTAATATGCATCTTCCAAAAGAACTCTCTTGAATTTAGGTTTCAATTCTTTACAGTTAGATTTTTTAAAAAGTGGCAATAATAAATTAAATTTATATAATTTTGTTTTACATAAATGTAATATTAATGTATTTTCAGTAAAGAAAATAAATCTATCGCACAAGGAGCAGGAACGATAGAATATGGTCTTATAATTATTTAGGGGAATTTCATTTGCTTTTAATTTTTGGTTTCGACTTTGCAGGCAAGCTAAAGGTACCATGTTTCTGTTGTTTCTTCCTTTGACCGTAAATGGTTCGTTTGGAACAGCTGGTCACTTTGAAAACTTCCTTAATTGCGTTAATAGTATGTATGTTAAAAATACTGGAATATGTTTAACACAATATTTTGCTCTCTCTCTTAGTCTATCTATTGTTTCTTTTTGGTGTTTTACATTCCATAAAAATAAATGTTAACCAGAAAAACTCACATTAACAAAATTTTTGCTCCGAATTCCATCACTGGACACAGAAAATGACCTGGCCGAGAGACACATGTGCTCTCTGGACTAGTTTAAAATACAAGATGAAAAAAATCTGCTGACTAAAGGAAGCTGTATGTTATTTACTATCCTACCCTGACAGAACCTCATAGTCAGTAAAGATAACAGAACTTAGCACCCATCAGATATCTTGGCTTGCAGGGCGAGCACGTTGATTTATACAAAACACATTTCATATTATAAACTTGAGAACGGTTGAATGTATTGAAATGGTGTTGCTTTTAAAAATAAATTCAGCTCATTATGAACAACTTTCTTGCTTTCACCCCCCATCTAACTTTAAAATTTAAAATGTTGCTTACTGACCAACGTTTTGATGTTTCATTCTATAATGAAACACTTGTAAGGTTAGAAAAATTTCTATAGATTTAATAAATAAAATTTTTGGTCTTCTGATTTATTCTTTGGTGTCCAGATTCATGAGTTTATGCACCATAAAATTTTTAATACTATTTTTCAGTTAATTATTAAGCTATGACTTATTATATTTTATGATGCATGAAAACAGTATAAGCACAATGTTTTTGTTTTCACATTTTTTAAACCCCTTAAACTTGTGCAAATTATTAAACATATACAGAGTGTAACAGAAGCGATGGTCAATAATTCACACATGGAAAGTACTGGCCAAAAGAAGCTACAAATGTCCAATAAACATGGGTCCGGAAATCAACCGTTGTCGAGTTCTCGTAACAAGTCGAATTGGGAACTAACTCCAAACACGTTTGGATTCCTAGGTAATTACGCTGGTATCTCAAGGCATGGGTTCGCCTATCAGGTTGTTGACGCATGCGCAACTACTCCCCTCGCTCCCTACATGCACTGTGCCGTACAGACAATCAGTTACGACAGTAACAGCACCATGGACAGAGGTTACACTAATGAAGAGTACGCTGACATGCACTTCATGTATGGCAAAGCTAATGGCAGTGCACTTCAGGCTGCACGATTGTATGAAGAAGCTTTTCCTCGCCGCAGGCAGCCCAACAAACGTACATTTACGAGGTTACATCAGCGCCTTCGAGAAAGTGGGAGTTCGCACATCATGTACGAGAAGGTAGACCCAGATCCATATCACCTGATGTGGAGGAAAGGGTGTTAGACATTGTACACGAACGTCCGAGTACTTCAACAAGGAGGATTGCTATCCAGGAGCGTGTGCTGAGTCATATGTGTGTGTGGCGGATTTTACATCGGCAATTACTGTATCCGTATCATCTCCAGCGAGTGCAAGCTCTCAACAGTGCAGACTTCCCTCCTAGAGAGAATTTCTGCCAATGGATGCAACAACAGTGTACTTTGAACCCCCTGTTTGTAAGCAGTATTCTGTTCACGGATGAAGCTGGGTTTATCTGTGACGGCATTTTCAACTTCCATAACTGTCACACTTGGGTTGATGTCAATCGTAATGCGACACACGTGTCACAACATCAGTAACGTTTTTCGTTGAACGTCTGGGCCGGACTGCTTGGAGACCGCATAATTGGACCACACTTCCTACCACAGAGACTAACCGGAGATCGGTACAGGCAGTTTCTGCGTACTGTACTTCCAGATCTGCTTCATGATGATGATGTTCCACTGAATCAACACCTGAACATGTGGTTTATGCATGACGGTGCTCCAGCACATTTTCAATTACGTGTGCGCCGGCTTCTAACTCAACGGTATGGTCAACATTGGATAGGTATAGGAGGACCGGTGCCATGGCCTCCAAGGTCACCGGATTTAAATCCCATGGATTTCTGTGTGTGGGGTCATGTCAATAGCCTGGTCTATGCTACTGAGGTCAACTCTCTTGAAGAATTACGCTTGCGGATTGATGCAGCCTTCCAGCATTTACAGAATACACCAGGACTGCCTGAGAGGATTCGCAACTCATTTCAGAGGCGAGTTCAATGTTGCATTCAGATGCATGGGCAACATTTTGAACACCTTCTTTAAAGATTAAAAATTCCATGTGTTCCTACATACTGATCAACTGCAACAAACAATGTGTTCTATCTCGACAATGGTTGATTTCCGGACCCATGTTTATTGGACATTTGTATCTTCTTTTGGCCAGTACTTTCCATGTGTGAATTATTGACCATCACTTCTGTTACAACCTGTATATCATCCAATGCACATTTTGATGCTGTACAATACACAATTATTTTAAAATCAAAGTTACTGTATGATATTTTTGGATTCATGGCAACAGTGTGTGCCAAAAAAATGACAGTGCTTGTGGCAGTTACTGTGCACTGAAAAGAGAGAGCGAAAGCACATATAACTCTGTACTGCAATCTTAACGTGAGATGTTCTATAATTGTCCTCATGTTTGAACTAAACAAAATATAACTTTAATCCATTACAGAAAATATAAATGAGAAAACCTGGGATATGGAGAGAGAGGATGATGAGGAAAGAGGATGGAGAGAGGAGGGAGTGAAATTGGGTGTGGAAAGAAGAAGATGGGAAAAGGAGTGGAGAGGTTGATTTGGGAGGGACGGGAAGAGGATTGGAGTAGTTGGATGAGGGGAATACAGTGGAGATTATAACGCGCCATATGGTCGTCACTGCAATTAATAAGATTAATAGCCACCAAGTGTTACTAAACTGTCATAAATTCTGTATGTAATCATAGATATGTCATGCGACCATTCTTTCTTCTCGCCATCATGTAAAAATAATGATGAAATAACTTTCATTGAGCATTTATTTGTGTACAAGATTTTATAGAGAAAAACAGAAATTTATACAGGTATTTGGTCTTTGTGGATACGAGCAGGTGCATGGCTAGCATCCGGGTCTTATCGCCCGCACCCATGCTTAAGGCAGCCAGCCTGTAGTCTTTAAGATAAAAATGTTAAATTGTTAATTAATTAGGATGAAAGTAATTTTAGCCATTAAGAAAATCATTTAGTGTAATTGGCTGTGTGTAGCGTAATAAAATTAAATAATTGTGAAATAAATATGGCATTGGCAGGGAGCTGCTGTCCTCGAGGGGCGGGGTATCTGTCGGAAGCTGGCTCCTGATTGACTCAACTGTACCAAAGCTTGCAGGACAAATGGCAGGGATGTTGGCACCAATCAAGGGCATAGTTAGAATTCGTTAACAGTTAGAGGACAGACGTTTGCAAGGCACTGACTATGGCGGGTTGGAGTTTTATTGTCGGGCGTTGATTCAGACATTGGGACATCTTAAGACAGACATCGTCGAGCAGTGAAGTATGGCAGGACGGGTTGAGGGGCGATGTAGGGAAGGGTGATGAGGAGTGATGCAGGGGATGGGGATGAATGGTTTAGGAGAGGTGGAAGAGGGGCGCTGTAAGGTATGGGGATGAGTGGTGTAGGGAAGGTGGAGTAGGTGTAATGTAGGGGCGGGTGAGCAGTGGGGTGATGTAGTGGAAGGGGTTGAAAGAAGATGTAGGGGGGATTGATGTCGATGTAGGGGGGGATTGATGTCGATGTAGGGGAGGGGATTGAAGGTTGGTGTACAGGAGGGGGTGAAGGGTGGTGCAGAGGAGGGGTGAGGTGTGATGATGGGGAGATTGGAGAGGGATGATGTAGGAGAAGGGGGGAGGGGAGAGGATGAGGAGCAGGACGGGTGTTGTGGGGAAAGGAGTTGAATGTGAAAGGTGTGGAAATTATTGATAGAGGATAATGATGGTGGGTGGATGGTAGAGGAAGGCGAGGGGGGGGGGAGAGTATGGAATGTGATGAGGATTTCGATACAAATGGTTGGGGGATAGAAGATGAGGGAATAGGATGCGGTTGGGATTAGGAAGATGAGGGCAGAAGAACGAAAGAAATCTCTCCGTCCCTGTATTCCTTCCTTTCCCACAGTTCTCTCTCCCTTTTCCTCTTTTCTTTACCTTCCCCCTTCTCATCCTCTTTCCTTATTTTCCCTTTCTCCCTTTCTGTTCCTCTCCTGACTTACTCTCCAACCTTCTCCCCCTCTTTCCACTCTTCTCTCCTCCTTCCTCACTCTCCATCTATCTCCCCCACCTCCCTCCTCACTTTTACTTCTTTCTAACTCCCTCTCCTCACTCTCACTTTTTCAACTCCCTCTTCCCTCTCCTTACTCCTTTCCCCTTCACCTCTATTCCTCCTTTCTTTATCCTGCCTTGTACCTCTTCACCTCCTCACTTCCCTTTCCTTCTTTCTGTCTTTATGTCACTTCCCTCTCCCCCTTTTCTCACTCCCTCACCCCCACTTATCTTTCTCTTTTTTCTTCTTCCCCCCTTTTGTCCCTTTTCTTCTCTCCCCTTTTCCTTCTCTGTAAGTATCATCACTATACCATTGAAACATCCATGTGTATAGCCAATATTAAAAATAAAACTACTTACATTAATATTTTTTTGCTTGTTTAGGGGTTAAGTTATTTCAATTCCACCAAATGGCAAGAATAGTTAAATTGAAACTTACATGGTGTAAGTTGGAGTACTTGTCGCGCGGTTCAAACTGTAGGAAGACAAGCCGAGCCAGTTTGCCCAGGATAAGTTTCTTGATGATCTGTGGCACTCCAGTACCACGTACTCCACGGTGGTACACATTCAGTGTGACCACGGACAGGCCAGAGGCAAACGACACCAGGCATATGCTGACGCCATAGTACATGCCTGCACCACCAACCCAACACACTTTACAAGCACGTGACTTGTGGTTATTGAAGCATTATATCTCAATATGTTATTATTTATAACACGTACAGTATTTGTTTTAACCATATAAATAACGTAAACATATATTTTCCACAAATCATTCCTCTGTCCTCTACTTAACAAAGAGTACCTATGTGATTAACCGTTGTCTATGCTGTTACTACTTCAGGCCGGGACAACATAACGTACTAATAGCGTAGGCAACGGATTAAAACAATTTCTACGTCGGAGTGACCTCTGCCTTGTACAATGGATGCATACGCAAGGGCAGTTGCTCCTTGTTACTGCAAGGAATAATGGTGTGGCCACTAGCCAAGTTGCTCCGTGCCATGACAAGGAGCAACCACCTTCACACAGGCATGGTGCCCACACTGTTTTCTTAACCAGCATTGCAACAGTTCAATCCTTGTCACAACATGGCAATATTTACTTCCCAGCTGTTCTGTTTGTCGTAACAAGGAAAATCTTATACTTCATATACTGTAACTTACTTTTAATGCCATGTTGTGTACACACCAAAAATAAAATTATATAAATAATTGCAGGTATTTAACATTTTTTTCATAAAAGCGTTGCAGTATTTTCTGAATCAGCTTCAACATTTTATGAATACTAAAATCACACAAGAAAGCAAATAAAATTTGTACTCTGTTATTGCTAGAGTTTTTTTGCACTGTTGGCTACAATATTTAATTTTTTGTGAAAATTTTACTGTACAGTATTTAAAAAATATAAAATATGTACTGTATACACTATGTATAGTTGTCAGACATTTTATAAGATATTATTTACAGGCAATCTGTATACTACAGAAACATAAATCTTTAGTCTATATGTTGTTATGTATACAATTGTGTATTGTACTAAAATGCACGTAAATTTATTACATGGAAATATAGCTGTGACTGCTACATCAACATCGTTACGTTCCCCAACCGTAGTTTTGACAACTACATTTAACGCGAGCGAAGAATTATTAATTGCTTGTGCACATCTACTCTAGCAGACACATTTGCGTAGTTATTTTAATAATGATCCATGTACTTTATGTACTGTAAAATAAATAAAATGCTTATCTGCTCACTGCTGCTATGCTGCATAGACCACAATCACTTTCGTCACATAAACACTGAACTTCTTGGCTCATGTGCTTATATACACAAAGGTCTGTACTGATGCTAATTATGAACTTTGGTGTACACAGGTTGATATTTTAAGGATGTATTGTTTCTACATCTTTAGACATTCATCGAATTTGCTCCAGTTATTCAGGATAATCTTTATTAGACTCATGTAGAATCTAAAACAATTATTATGTAAACTTTTTGGGGCTAGTTTTCTTATTACACTACAATGTTTGAAAATCACAATCTGTTAAACCTAAGCTGTTCAAACTCATGTTTTTATTATTGTATGAACGTCACCTTACAGAAGTAAACTATCCAAATTTAACTTTTAAAAGTTTAAAAAAATATTAATAAATACTTATAAACACAAGACATTTTCACACTGCATTTGTTACTTTTTTTTAAAATATGACATTAAGAATTCCGGACTACATATGTGATGAAGGAAAAGTGAAAGATTAATTGAGGAGCGTATCATTAATAATGTTACTTGAGTTTAATTTTAGGAGTTTTTTTGCTAATCATTGTAACAAAATGAAATCTCACTGATGAGTGGAGTCTTCTCAGTGGGTGGGAGGCTCTCTCGAATAGTCATCAGGAACACTGTCATGGAGAGCAGCGCACTGATGCCTAGAGTTACTTTTTCTCCCGACTCTGAAGGCACGTAGAATACCAGCAAAGCTGAAGAAAAAAAATGCATTTCTGTTTCAAGCCAAATTATTGTGACTCATCTGTGAAAGAATTCATCTTTGAATAATAAATGCAACATTAGACTTGAACGGTTAATACTGTTACAGTACCAGCCCCAACTTACAAAAATGAAGCTAGGAAAATTATTTTTGGGCAAAATATACATTACAACATTGAGACTATGAAAAACTATTCAAAATAAACCCCACAATGATGATGAAAAAAAAATTCAGTGTCATACAGGAAAGCTACAATGAATCAGTTAAGTTGTTATATTATTACGTTGTCAATGAAAATGACACGTGTATGTACAAAAGGGAAAACTGACTGACTGGCTGACTTGCATATCAACACAAAGCCAAAATACTGGACCCAGAAATGTGAAATTTCGAGAGAGACTTTTCTCAGGGTGCAGGCAAACACGAAGAACAGACTTTTCAAAAGAAAACGGGTATATGTTTTTGATTAATAGTTAATGTATAGCTTAAACCTATTGGGTTCCTGTATGTATTGTAGTGACTGTTACTTCAATGTCAATTTTACATGAATGCATCATGTAATATCAGAATTTTTTGAAATTCGACTCTTACGGAGGTGAAAGACATTAAGTGTGTTTTCAGTAAGTCCTTGATATATGTCCAACCGTTTACGATAGACGTGTGATTTTGCTTCGAGATGATGATTAGCTAAATACAGAAAACAATTTTTAAGGATTTTTTTAAAATTCACCCTGAGAGTTGAAAAGGAGGAATACAGTAAGTAGGCCTATGTCTTTTAAACTTAAACATCAATATAGTATGACTGCCAATGAGTTATCATAATTTTCCCTTAAAATTTATATTTGTACAAATGCCTAAAATTTAATTTCAAGATTTTTTAAAACTCAACCTCTAAGGATTAAAATATGTGAAATGTGTTTTCGATTGACCTGAACCTGTTGAGATATCTAAAGTCCTCTTGGCTTCAGTATAGGTTTCTTACATTAGTAAAAGAAAAGTAATTTCAGAACTATTACAGTTTTAATCCCAAAGGGTAAAAAAAATTGATAAAATGTATTTTCTTTAATTTTTGCTTAGTAATGATTCTTACTTAAATGCCTGTGGAGGCCAAAAGGTTGAAGTATGATTTTGATGAATTGACGTACCTACAACTCAATGGACTATAATTTTTTTCCATTTCAATGAGACATTTATACAAACATCTAAAAGAATAATTTTTGGATTTTCCAAAATTGGACCCCTGAGGTGAACAGATGTGAAATGTGTTTTCAATAAATCTAGTATCTATGGAAAACTTCGAAAGATTTAGTTATTTTTTCTTCAGATGATTACATAAATAGCCAGAATTCAATTACAAAATTTTTCAAAATTTGCCAAATTTGGTAAAAAAAATTTTGAAATTTATATTTAATGCATTGTCAATATAGCTCAAATACAACAGTCTCTTATAATTTTCAATTCAATATTTATAAAAAAAATCCAATACTCTCTCACAAAAAAAAGGGGGGTGGGAGAGTCATAATTTTCACTGTTGATTTAGCCTCAAAATTTATTGAAGCCAGTTGGAATATTAACGTAAATACAAATTACATAACTTTTCTACTGGAGACAACAATAAATTTGCTGCAGGGAAATTTTAGTTTGTAAATCTTTTAAAGTGACAATCTGAAAAGCAAGTATGACCATCAAGAAATAATTTATACATTTTCTAATCCTATCAATCTGGAATGTTCAATCTCTGTGTGCATGGGCTTTATTTTATGAGTGTTTTTTTTTAAGTCAAAGGATACTGCCAACATTACATGGCATGATACAAGAACAGTAAAGCCCTATTAAGAAGTTTCTGAAGGAAATGAAAAATGTAAACATCTTAGCCAGGAAAACTTCTTAAAAGGTTCAAATTTCTGTTGTGTTTATAGACGTAGTAAAAAAACTATTTGAACTTATTAACAGGGAAAATGTTTTAAGTAGAATTGGTAAAGGAACATTAGACCTGGACCCTTGTGTTTATATGGCGTCAGCAACATTATGTTTCAAGAGAACATGACAATTTTTAGTATTCACTCCGGTCACAGTGCTCACACAAGACCAATGTTCAGCACAAATGTGTCCTGTGGTTCAAGTGCCTCACCTATGCAGTTGATCAGAATGCAGGGCAGGATGAGGTTGAAGACGTAGAACATGGGTCGCCTGCGGATGCGAATGATGTAGGTGATGTCTGGGTACGGCTCGGGACAGCATGAGTAGTATTCTATGTGTTTCACTGCATCGAAGCTAACCAGGTCGAACTCGCCGTTGGCCTGATAGTTGCTGATGTCGCCCTCCTCCGTCTGTTTCACGAGGTCTAGCTGCAAGTGATACAGAGCATTTGCCTTAAGTCGGAGGTAATTATTAAATTAAAAGAAAAAGTGGGAATGGGTATTTTTTTAATTAATTTTTGAAAACTGTCATTTTATTATGCCCTACATACTAACCACTGGTATTCTTAATTTAAATTCGTTCATGCACCTGAACATGATTGAAATTTTAAGCATGTAACAAAAAGATTATACTCTAACTGTAATAAACTTAAATTATGATGGCAGGGCTTCAGTATAAAAGTAGTTCGCAATTACTGATCTTTTTAATCAAAAACTAAATGTGATGGTTGATTTAGTTCGTGAAAGCAAACTTATACAGCAGACTGATTTACTTAGGTGAATAAAACGCTGACTTTTCCATATTCGTAAAATATTCGAGTGATAGAGGCATCAAAATGATAAAAAAACCTCGAGCTTCTACGTTTGCTAGCGTGACGATGTTGCCGTTATCACTTTTTAAACGAGACAATAAAACTAGAGACTAAGAAGCTATGAACGTTTAAAGCTGCGTGTTATTTCAGATTACCAAACTGATGACCTACATGTAAGGTGAATCATCGATGGGGAGACTTAACACCAGTTTGAACCTTGCGCTTATAAAGGCGACGAGGGAAGTGGTGAGCGACCAAGAATCGACCTTAGAGCGAGGGAAGATATTTTGTTCAGCGCTTAACATCGAGGTCTTGATGAGGGAAACATGATGCGAGTATGGAGAAGCGCCGGAATGAATGGGCGGCGGAATCGGGAGATCCCCGAGAATACCCGCCAACCAGCGGCATCGTCCGGCACGATTCCCACATGCGAAAATCCGGGGACCAACCCCGCCAGGAATCGAGCCCGGATCGCCTTGGTGGGAGGCGAGAAGTCTGCTGACCCTTTGTCCACCGCGGCCCCATCGACCTAGAGCCCGCGTCCGTTGTGTTCCGAATACGGTTACTCAAAATTTCCAAGCAGAGACACCGTTATCATTAGCCTAAATAAAATTGTAACCACTGTGTCTAGCCATGTCTTAACCTTTATATTTTCCGACTGTAATCAGATGCGAAACAAATTTCCTTGCTGATCTTCAAATCAAATTCTTCCGCTCAAATACTCATATTGCTGGCTCTATATCTCCTCCACAGCGTCAGTAATATCGGTGAACCCAGTAGCTGTTGTAGTCTCGCACGAGGAGTCAGCTGAATACCCCGCGTCAGTGAACATCAGTGGTCATCAACGGTAACGGAACTAAGTTATTGACTGGTGTCATCGAAATTACCGGCCAGTGAAATCAGCGAGTATCGGATCACGGACTTACCTGGTAAGCTGAAACATACAACTATGGGTAATTGTACAGTACTTGTGCATATTTGTTCCGAGTACACGAAATAGATCGCATGTGAATGCTTATTTTGTGGATTCACTTAGAGCTAAAGGATTTCTCTATAAAATGTGGTCGTTACAGTAAAAAAGATTCGATTTAGCGAGAACATTCTCTATTGTCTTAATCACAGTATTTTGTAAACAAACGTTTTCTGTCAAGAAATGCAACAATACATTCAATTTGAGGAATAGTGGATGTGCAGTAAACAGGACGAGAGGAAAAAAACCACTACAGTTGAGCATTCCATTGGTCTCGTCTTCAACATCCTACGGCACATTGTAGCCGAAGTTTCGCGCTCCTACCAAATATATACAACAATAAAATCAGATGGTTTCCAATGCAAGTTTGTTGGTTTATGTGGTACTTTGTGTGTTGTAATTAAAAATGAATGGCCGCCTTCTATTGGTTTCTGTTGTGCAAATGTGTGTTGGTTTGTGTTGTTTTCCGTCTTAACGGTCTCGCGTGATAAGAGCCAGTGGCGATTGATTAGTGTGTCACATACGAGAGAGAGAGAGAGAGAGATGCATGTTAAGGGCGCGGTCTACCGCAATTTTCATCATCAAGTTTTTATTGTTCAATTGTACCAAAATTTTTTTTTCTTATTTTAGACACTAAATGTGTCTAAATTTGGCTCTTATGAAAATTTTTTTCTCATAGTTTTCTCGCAATAGCTTGTTAAAGTCAAAATTTACATGTTTCCGTTTTAAGGACTACACTAAAACCAACTGGCATACCAAACTTCAAAATGTTCACAGTGGATAAAGTCTTCGCAAGCTACAATGTCACGTCCGTAAAAATAGTAAAAATGTTTTGCATTTAAATAAAAATGCTAAAACTTGAAACAAATATTTGAAGAATTCAATATTTTTTAATACAAAAAATATTTTATGTGGTTAAACATAGCTGAAATTTTAGCCTACAACTATGCGAAATAAAAAAAAATTTATAAGAGGAAAATTTGGTCATATTTTGTGTCTAAAACAAGAAAAAAATAACCGGTACGAATATGAAAATAAAAACATATGGTGATGAAAATTGCGGTAGCCGCGCCCTTAATCAATTCCGCTTCAGTGATGGGATAACGGAACGGTGCATCATGTTGGCTCGGGTTTGGGAGAAAATGCAGTTCTTCGACAAGCTGATGTATTACCCAGTTCTCGCACAAATTCGGGAGAACATTTCTCCGGAGAGAGTAACCGTACATTTTGTTAGGTGAAATATAGAATGTGGCTACTTTCTGGTCGTTTTCAATTTATTTTTAACTTACGAGTTTTACCTACAGAATCTATTACCAACCGTAAGGTTCCTGTAATTCTTACAAATCGCAGTGTGATGGAAAAGAATTTGCCCTACAGTAGAAAAATGAACAGCTTTTTCTGTGATATGGCTAACAAGTAAAATAGGCAACGTTTATATTTAACGAACGCAGAATTATTTCCGGGGGCTACATATTGCTAGAGTTATTTTTATTTTATATTACGCATGACGTGTTAGTTCAAAATACTTGGCTCTGGTAAGTACAGATTATTTCTCGTTACGATATACAAATGAAGCTACATCAATGAAGTTAACTTATTACAGATCGACGGTTACCAAGATCTAACACGGAGGTTAGTTTACATTTAGTATTCGTCTGTTTAAATGTAAGTCCTCAACGGGTTAAATATTTTTGAAAATAATAAAATAAAACAGTTGATGTTTACCGTAACATGGTTCGCTTCATGTTTTTAGAATATTTGAAGAAAGAGTATGGGAACAGGGGAGTGATAAGAGCCAGAATACCACGCTGGACGGGAAGTATATAGCCTCTAATCGCAGCGCATCAAACTGGCGTGCAAGGTTATCCTTGTAGTCTTTTCCCTGTGAGGCTGTAAGTGGTGAACCTAAAATTGTATTTTTGGCAAGTATGAAGTAAAGGCCAACGCGTGCCTCTCGTTTTGCATTTTCGAACTCATGTGATATTTTCGGAGTTAATGCAGTACAGTTTTTAGCCATCTTGAGAGGCTCGAAAAATCACGTTTCTAACAACTGCACAGAATTTTCAAAAACATATAAGCGTAGTTTTAAATATATGTTCCTTCCTTAGCTAAACCTAATAGGAAAATGTTAAGTGGTTCCGCGCGAAAAAGAAAAAAAATACTGATGACACGTTGCAACACTGTTCATGCAGCAGACGAGGACTTTAAAAAAAACACAACATAGCTGAGGTACAAAACATTACTTAAAAACCTACGAGATGAACCAGTCTATGTAAGGTATCTGCAACGAATATTGATCGAAGTTACTTCGTAAAACGAATTACGTTGTTTTTTTTTTTTTTTATTCGCTGCTAGCATTTTCCTTTTTGAGCGAGTGAGTGAAAGATTTTGATCAGCGCTTAACATCGGAGTCTTCAGCGCTGGTGGGGGGTGACATGAGGAATATGGAGCGGCGCCGGAATGAAAGGGCGAGGGAAAACGGGAGGTCCCCGAGAAAACCCGCCGACCAACGGCATCATCCGGCACGATTCCCACGTGCGAGAATCCGGAGACCGATCCCGTCGGGAATCGAGGTGGAAGGCGAGAGGTCTGACCCCTCGTCCACCGCGTCCCCCTTTCCTTTTTGAAAATGGTTCTTAAAGTATTGGTGTTTCAGACAATCATCCGAGTTATAAACGATCGAATATAATTATTCCAGTCTCTGAACTGTTTTTGTCCAAAACAAAACTGCTAGCAGCAAAATTAATTAATTAGTGAAAGCCGCCAGTAGAAATTTTAAGCATTAATAATATTGAACTTATTTGTAAGTTAAGTTTGTGAGAAAATTTTGGCCTATGCCTATCCGCAGTAGATCAATCGCAGTTCGAATCAATTTCAATTTCGCTGCCGATGGAATTTGTTTCCACCGTCATTTTTTCACACGCTTGGGACGGGAACCTCATTCGTTGATCTTAACCAACCTTTCAGACTCCCGAAGCGAAAGGATGGTTCAAATAAATCAATCTAACGCATACCAAGCAAGCTTGAACATCAGGTGAACGGATCAAGCTGAGAATAAATTGGCGTTTTCTAAAATTAGAGATGCGAAGGTTACAACTAGTTTCCATGTGTGATGGCACTCGAAGAACGAACATCAGGTCCTCATTGGCGTGCAGTATTTATATGTCTTCATTATAACATCATAATATGATACGGTGCTGCTGATAGTCACACGAGGAGACCCGACAAACTGAATGCCAGTCTTGCGCGTAGAAGCGGAGATGCATGTGATACGCGTGTCTGCTTCGCCCTTACCATCCCAGTGTCACTTGGCCTTGAGTCCAGTTTACACCAACGATAACATTGCTAACAACACGTGTTCTCAACAAAGTTACTAACAATGTTGTAAAAAATACTTGAAAATTGTTGACAACTCATGTTATCAACTTTGTAGCCAACATTATGTTATTAACATTTTTTAAATATCAACAAAGTTAATAACATAATGTTGGCTACAATGTTGGTTTGTTACACGGACTAAGAGGTAGAGGTCTTGACACTGCGTATGCTCTCCAGCAAGAGAAAGTGACCTCTTCATGTCGCCGAGCGCTAGTAGTAATTTGGTGGAAGATTTGTCTTGTTTACATCTCGCGTTTTAAAATTTTTGCAATTATTTACATAAAATAATGTTAATAAGGTAAGCTGATGTAGTATATACATGTTCCATGTCCATAAATGCATTGGCATGAGTGGAACTGTTTATAAAAGTAGTCTGAAGAAATATGTTGTGTATTATTATTTTAGTGAACACATTCGAACAAAAACTATCATTTCGTGCCCTACAAAATTTTAGAATCGTTGCAATGTGCATCTACATTTAAAATATTTAAAAACTAAATTTTACTGTTGTAAAAAAATGTGTTCCAATACAAATTTACGTTCCCATTTTTTTTCTTCCATATAATACTCGCAATTCCGGTAACAACTTCACATTTTAAGCTAAGCCAAATACAAAAACAAGTCAAATCTTCCACCAAATTACTACTAGCGCTCGGCGACAAGAAGGGAGTCACATTTTATTCCTCAGTGTCAAGACCTCTACCTTCATAGACCGTGGTTTGTTACTAACATTTTGTTGAAAACATTTGCTAGCAACAAAAGTTATGAATTTTAGAAACATGTTAATAACTTGGTCACCAGCACTGTTGATAACATCATTTACCCGACCAATTATAGGGCGGTCTAGATCAAAGAATGTTGGTAAAATGGTTACTAGCAATGTTATCAGCAATGTTATCAGCAATGTTGTAAGCATTTTTGTCATCAACATTGTTATTAACTTCCGTTCATCATTCTTACAACTTAGTTAGTAACGTTTGTGTTTTCAGCAATGTTAATGACACATTTGCTATCAACATGCTATAAAATAGTGTACCATAGCTTAGAACATGTTGTAAATAACATTGTTGCTGTTATTTTTTCGGTGTAAACTGGGCTTTGGACATGCAAATAGGCGCTGCCAGACGGTTCTCAAGGTTGAGCTCCTTGCACATAAACGTGATGATGCAAGTGATGAACCAGTAACAGTTGGCCTTACAGTCCGCGGCTGATCACAGTTGTAGTAGTTCAACTACTCGCCAATCAGATATGTAGCAGTATGTTATCACTGCATGTGTCATAAACCACCAAAGGACTGAACTACAGACGACAGGATGTTTTTAATTCTGTTTCGTCTTCAGGAGACAGAGTGCTAATGTCCTAAATTGCCATTTTTAACAATTTTCCCTAGTTTTCTCTCTAATGACTTGCGATAGGACTAAAGTAAAACGTGACGTCTACAGATAATAGTTTCTCATATTTTATGGAAACAGAGTATGTTCCCAGGATAGTTATTTATGGACATAAGCGTATACGCGCCAACATTGATTTTACAGAAAATATCTAGGATGTGTATGTGAGACGAAAATCTATAAGGCGCTACGAGCGATACGCCGACCTGCACACTGTATTGTGATATCACCTTTACTCTCAAGTCTTAGGATGTAATTTTCCATGTTTGATGCGTGGAGACAGTGAAGCCATAAGGTTCAGCTTTCCACACTCGACGGTAACAACATCGCTTCTATTCGCGGTGCGCTAAACTGGCGTGCAGAGTTTTCGTTCTACTCTTTTTCATACGGGACTTAAACCAGCGACTCTAGAATCTTATTTGTGGAAAGTTTGTAGAAAAGTCCGACGTATGTTTCCAACGCTGTGTTTTACGAATCCGGGTGATATTTTCCCAGTCACAGCTGTAAAAAAATAGCCATTTTGAGGGGCTCCAAAAGCTTCTTATCGTATATGAACATATTGTGAATAAGTTTAGCTGTTTCACGTAGATAAGAATTGGAGCGACACGCTACAACATGTATCACGTGTCAGGTGCATAAGCGCGCGCAATGTCCTAGGCGTAACGTTTTAACTGCGGGACTTAAAAGAGGTGACCGTATTGTATTGAACCCGTCGCTGTAGCAATGCCCAGATTAATTATAGACCTCAATTGTGAGGAAATAGGCACACGTATCTAGAGAAACAACCGTCTGGAAAAGCCGATTTTAGGAACGTTTGAGGGTTTTAAAATAATGCTTCCAATGTGCGTGGTGTCTTGAAAAACACGTTAACAAGTAGTCTGAAGTGTGTTTTCTTTTCGTAGATAAACTTTGTGGACGCACGTTTACTGGTCTAGGTCCACACGCTGCACGCAGTCCGAGTGCCAGCCAGGCCACTGCTCAAACTGCACACATCATTTATTTGGGACAGTTGTAATACGAACATCATTAACTTCGGAGATGTATTTAAATACCGTCAACAAAGTTGAGGCGTACAACGTCTAGAGTCTACCACGAGTGTAGAACGAGTTGTATAAGAAGTAATAGTGTAGACACTAAACACTGTGTCGTACGCCTACTGTTATTCAAATTGCCATACATATGTGGTCGCACCTATTCTTCCAGGCGTTGTACTGTACTACTTTGAACACGATAAAATGGTAAATAAACCAACGTTCCGGACAGAAGTATATGAGATATTTGCATTGTTTCAATAAGTTTGAAGTTTGGGTGTTAAGTTTCCGACAAACTTGTATAAGGTATTCATGAACAGTGATTTGTTACGAGATAATTACACGAGTTCAGAACAAGGATTATACTGGACGGAAGTGGTACGGAGGTTCATATCGCTATTATGGCTATGCTACGTAATTTTTTTCACATTGTTGTTTTTAACGGAATGTTTTGCAAAAAATTCAAGACTGTTGGGTGCGGAAGGGGGAGAATTTACGTACTTAATTCACACTCACAGTCACATGATGTAGCGGCCATAGGTTTATCGAAACTTGGAGGGGGGAGGAGGAAGGCGCCTACATATTTTATGGCATCTCCACCCATCCTTCTATCATATATTGTGAACCTACCGAGATAGGACACACACCATGTAGATGTTCATGTTTTCGCTAAATGCGTAGCCATGTGTTTGGTCTCTCTGAATCAAGATTTAGGATCTCTCCAAGACTCGTGTTTTGATATGATTTCGACCTTGGCATCTAGCTACTTCCTCGGGAAACTGTGCGCAATGTTTTCCCCTGACTATGTGTACAGAAACGGCCGTATAACAAGTATACTATGCGAATCCTGGGCTAAATTAGAGATTAAAACGTTAGTGGCAAACTGTTTTATGACATTTTTACCCGCTCAATGTGGCAACACAGCACGGAGAAAAGTCCCCTTTTGCGCTCTATGGCTAGATATCATTTAATGTATGTTACGTCGAGTAAACGTAGAAGCATGTTTGTACTGTTCAGTATTTGAACCTGCTCCCATAACATGATGGTCAGTACAGTTGTACTAAGATATCTGTGTACCGCAAGAACGGATTTACTCGGTGCAGTGTTGCCACACTGTGCACCTAAAAATGTCACCGTACAACATTTTGAAACTAATATTTTCGTATCCTATTCAGCCCCCAGGATTCGCGTGGTGTGCCTCATATAGGCAGTTTCTAGACACCCTATATAATATCTTCCTCGGTCCTGCGGGCAGTTATTAGATGTGTGTGCTATGCTCGTTTGTCACACCCAGCTGTTATCTCACGCATGATGTATGCATGCACGCCTTTGCACAAATACGCTCTTCCGCTACATTACCTTCTTCGCAAACACCGACAGGCAAAAAGATCCATGTCAACCACTGACCGTGGGAGGTTACTGGTTCTTTGTCCCAGTTTTTTTCTTCTTAGGCGTGTTTACACTTGCGTCATTTATCTTCACTCAGTCTCTTTTTAACGCCATTTCCTAAGCTGTAATCGTCAAAGAAGTGTTGTCGCAGAAACAACCTAAATCATGTTTTTTGTTTATAGTGTCATGTACCGTACCCTAGATTATAACTCTTTCACACCCTCGGAGCTCCGTGACTTTTGACAAAGCGACTGAAAATCGGCAAACTTGTGAGTTACTTGTATTATTTATTCCAGTCACACAATGCTGTAACCAAAGACATTTGTTAGACTAATATTCGAATTATGAAAATAATCATACTTGGAGACACGTGCGATAAATATAGTACATAATAATTTGAATTTGATAAACTGATTGTCCATTTAATAGCCACCTCGCCATATTAGGTTTTATTTTATTCGAGTTCGGACCCAAGTCGATCCTAAACAATTTATTTATGTTTCACATAATATATAAAACAGATAATGTTAAACTACTACATATCTCTTAACTTCAGAAAACATAATATTTTTTCTACGCACTAAAATAACGTAAAACTAAATTATTTTTGCCATGAATGTTCAAGTATTGTTGAGCATTAAACATTATTTTTCTTTTCAGTCTGCAGTGCAGTTGTAAGAAAACCACTTTAATGGACAAGTCAGTTTCGCCTTTATCGCTTCCTTGTTTAAAGGCTTCAACCAAAGAAAAATGTTCCAGGAATAAAAATTGTTAAATGCACTGAAGTGTGTTTTAAATAACACCGTACCGAGTAGTGTAGGTTAGGTCGGATGTAAACAGAACTAAGACATGTAGTGTTGAAATTCCCTGCAAGTTACATACGAAAAACAAGCAAACTCACCTAAATATCATTTATTACTATATATGAAAACTCTCTTTACAGACAAAAATAATATTTTTTTGTAAAACATTTTTAGTAAACTGCCTGAAATCTTTTCTTCCTCTTTGTTTTTTTTTAGGAACTGTATTAACAAACACATTGCCAGGTAATTTGTGAGATATGCTAGTTAGTATACTGTGGTACAATACAATATAATTGCTGCTTATGTACATCTATTTCATTTTCATATTCCATTACGTAAAAAAATATATTTTGCTCCAATTACGCATCACCGCTAAGGCACGACGGCCGAGGCTTATACATAGCCCGTGACGTCACGGAGTAAGCAGATAGTAAGCAGGTATGTTTGGTGGGCCTTTGAAACTTAATATTTTCACTAGATCATAACTTTTTAAAAACGTATTTATAAGTAGCATTACTTTGTTAACACTTTGTTTCAGACAACAGGTTACAAAACAACAGCTAATAAAAATGTGCAATTGCTAAAAGTATCTAAATAGTATCGCGCACACTTGGACGAACGTGGCTGCACCACGCTTTAGGAAAAGTCTCGCGATTCTTCGTAGAGTTGGCAATATCGTCAACATATCTTAATACTACTCTGACGTGTCTCTATAGTTGTACAGCTGAGATCCTATTGTTGCAGACTCATAGTTCCAATGTAGGTATATAGTACATGTTACATAAATAACATTAAAGTGAACTTTACGTCTCGTCGACAGCGAGGTCATTAGAGACAGAATCGCAATTTAGTACAATGACAGGCATTCGCCTGGAGCGACTTCGGGAAGCCGTGGAAAACTGAAATCAGGTTGGCCGGAGCCGCGGATCGAACCCGAGTCCTCCCGAATATGAGTCCATGGTGCAATGTGAGATTTAGCAGTCAAACGTGAGTTGTTCACGTCTATAGTTTGTTTAAAGAGTATCATTTGAACTATTCCACACGAGAGAGATACAATCAGGTTTTCCATTGCCATTTAAATGTCGTTATCAAATTCTTACACATTACCATCCGGCGCAGCCAGATTCTATCGATGTGGAGGAATTGATAAATTAAATACAATAAATAGATTTACCAATTTATTACAAATATTATCAAAATAATTTATAACATAGGATGTAACATTTATTTGCCTACAGTTGACAATTCCATACATTTATATTTACCATTAGTTTGTACATTTAATATTCCTAGCTAGGGTTTTCAAGTTTAAAAAAAATATTAAAAAAAGTTTTTACTTTGATGTTAAATTGGGAAAAATCGGATTTTTTCATCAAGGTGAAAAATTACAAAAAATTGAAAAAAAGAAAAATTGCAATAAAAATTATTGTACAGTTTCTGAATTACAAATCTGCCAATATACAAAGTACCCTACTACGAAAATGAAATAACCAGTAAATGTAACATAAAACTTGGTACAGAAAAATAAAGAATATGCACACGAACTAACCAGCAATAGTTATCATACTCATTCATACCCAATTTACAATCTCTGCCAAGAAAGCAGTTTCAGTTACAATAATAAAAAAAAAAAAAAAAAACGTTGTTGTTCAAATTCACAAGTAACTCACTTAGATAATTATTAATTATCTTGCTACTTGCATCAACTGGCTAAATTGTGAACTTTGCTATTGTTTTACATTTATCAACTTTATGATTTGCCGTTTTCTTTTTGTGAAACGTCCCATTCTATGATATCTTTCCACATTCCTACACCTTGCTAGTAAGTAGAGGTTCAGAATGAGTCAGAAAGGCCAATTCTCCACTTTTCTCCTTATTTTATTGACCGTTATATAAGTTACTAAACATTATTTAGCCACCACAGGTTTAGTATAAGTTCACAATGACTTTAAAGAATTTTTCTAATTTCCCCAGAAAATTTAAAGGGAAAAAAACTATTTTTCCCCATGTTTTTTTTTTTCCTTTCACCAATTTTTTCGGAAATTTTGCCTATTCCTAGTATTACTACACTGTATGACAATTAATGTACACTTATTCCACAAAAAGCAGTCCTCAAATTTTATGAACCACTCCCCACTTGCATCGTTCCAAATTTTATAATCAATACTAACAATAACTTAGTCTACAAGTATAAATGCTCACCGGACCTACACACCACCCATACACTATCCAACTCTTCAGCCGCCGCACAATATTCGCCGAATGCTCGCTGACCTCTGCGCTTCCCCCATGCCTCTCCTTATCGCCGTTGCCACGTTGTCATCTCGCTGTAACTGCAGCCTGTCTTACACGTCACTTCCCACGCACAGGCTAAGCGCCTGACAATCACTGCACGCTCGGCCGCTACCAACTCTATTTATTCCCGGCCGCAACACCATATATATCATTCTCCCATCTTAGCGATGACACAAGCTGACCTCGAAGGTTCCAGGTGTTAAGACAAGCTTCGATAACATTACTTGGGAGTACCGAATGACATACATTTTAAGGACGTCTTAAAGGTATCGGCTGGTGCGTAATTTCCTAGCTGACAACGCTGACGTCATAGGGAGAGGGACAGCTCCTCGTGTAATCAGGGTTTCGAGGAAAGGTGGCACGTTGCGCTGAGTTCGTGCGCTGTCTCTTATATATATAATATTAACGGCTACACACACATACACACACAAAATAAATATAATATATAGCGTTTAACGCCTTGCTGCCTGCAATTAAACATAACTGGGCTAGTTGTTCGAGTATCGAACATTTTTGAACCAGCAGTCGCTAAACACTGACACCAATGAACTAGATGACCAATTTTTTTTATTCAGTAGTAGATATTTAACAATACGGATTAAAAGAAACGCACAATGTTCGAAATTTCACCTTTTCAATTCCTGGCATTGTTTATTGCATCAGTTGTAATCCAAATGTCTTACATACTTAAATTCCGAACAGTGCTAATCAATAATTTAATTATGTTCAAAGTTGTTGGGTAAAACACCTGACAAACGACGCAGTACAGCACGCGCCATGTAAGTTGGCTGGAATGTGTTGCATATAATATTACTATCGTTTTAAATTCAAATGGCTAATTTACAGAGGTCGATTTAATTCCGGTATTTGTAGGCTACTATGCTGCTTGAATTTCTTGGATGTGCCCTGAACTCAGTAGCTGCCACTCTCCATCTAAGCTGGCGCGCAGTGTACTGCATTGCATGTAGGGCAGGTTGCATGGCCATAGGTGCACGAAGTCATGTCAATTGTTGCACACTAATGTCATATGCAACTTGTTCGACAAGCATGGTCGTACCATGCTTTGTACACCACAACAGTGAATACAATAAGTTATATGAAAACAATGTTATGATATAAGCGCATAGGGCTTTTTTTATTACAACTGGTCCGAAAATAGAAATATGTTCGGTGATTGTCCACCCAGCTTTGGAACATCCGGTAGAACAAAGACTGGAGATCTTGAGCACTAGTAACAATACAGTGATGTGACAGTAGATTAGCAATGGGGAAAAAAATCCTGCAACGACCGGCAACGTCCAAGCCGGGAGCATAGAAGAGTTGCCTTACCTGGTAGCCGTCGTAGGTCCAGGAAGACCACTTCATGTTGCAGCTCTGTATGTCGAAGGGGAAGTACTCGACGTTAATGTCGCAGGAGCTGCGGAAGATGCCGTGGCTGAGCCACACCACCTCCCCCGTGTACGAGACTATCACATTGGTGTTGATGACCGCCGAGTTGTACTGCGAGTCCGCGCTGCAACAAACATCACACCGTCACACACGTCTCCAGCCACTAACAACTTCAATACAACTCGCACATGGTCAAGTGAGCTGTTTCCATGGCTCTGCGATCGTTGGATAGTCTGGCGTTCTCGTATTATTTCACCACTTGTAGATATGGCAATCACCATACGACTAATAAACACACTTTCACCGAGCTTAAAAAGTAAACTTCTGAGACCGGACAAAGAAAACTCTTATTGGTAGAGACAGGAACATTTCGCAAATTCCATGACCTGCATGTTAGAATGCACTAACCTGCGTGTTAGAATCAATTATCCCATGAACACTCAAGCCCCGATCATTTATCCACTAGTTGCTTCTCATTGGAACAGCAGACATTGAACGATAGACGGGGTTTGAGTGTGCATAGGACAGTTAATTCTAGCATGGTGATAATTGAATTTGCGAAATTTTATTGGTATAGCGACGACTTTGTCGCGAAATTTTTTCTCACCATATTGTTTCAATGACTTACGTGCACATCGGCAGGTCCACTTCATAGTCATCAGTAGTGTGTCTTTGTTCAGAAACGTCTCTCATTCGAATGCGCCAATCAGAGTAAGGCAATTGTGACGAATATGAAGCAGAGCTGCAGATGTGCTCATCAAGTACTCTGACCAATTAGTACAAATATCTGTCACCATAAATCGTGGCTATATTTATTGTTTATCAATTACGTTTGAAGGTAATTAAAAAGTACTTACTTCAACTTGGAAAGTCTGCATACTAGGTTATTAGATGTTGAACAACTTGCAAAATCCACATTAAAATGCTTTGCCAAATGATATTGGTACAAGAGATCAGACTTTCTTTTTTAAAGCAGATACGCATCATGATGACAGGTCAGTTTCGTTCAAATTTTAGCTCGCGAAAACAGTCTTACTTGAGGTAATTCACATGACAAAATTCATAATTTAAAATTTGTACGAAAAACATTTTACTTTTGTAGTGCGACGCTTCTGTTGATGGTTGCTCGCGACCCGCGTTTGGTATTAATAAGAGGTGTCGCTGCTCTGTCTCTTACGTGATTAATGTTGGATGATTGGGTTCGTATTTAGTAATATTGTAGTATGCCCGGCTAGCTTTAATTGAAATAAAATAACAAAGAAGTTTCTTTTTTAAATCGGCCTAAGGGACTCACGCACTGCGGGTTGCGTCACGAGAGGTAGATACTTAAAGTTTCGTTCGACGATAATAATAGGCGCTTCCTCCGGCGGCTTTTGATCGGTCACGACGTTAATTTTGTTGTAGGTACCGGCCGCGATCACCCGAAAAGTCCACCCACCGGTGACCCCGAGCTCGCTGTCCACCGTCCTTACAAACCCGACGACGAAGATCCCGACACCTGTCCTCCCGAGTCCACACACACCCGGCTCGTCTTAAGACTTTTCT
>PNEQ01028889.1:29287-78933 GCA_003012365.1 Medauroidea extradentata | reverse complement strand
GTACGTCCCTTGTGGAAACTCCGTATTTATTTAAAATCAAATCAAACATGAGCACATTCTCACAGCAATTACAAATAAAACACTTAGCCTAATTACTACTTGCTATCTTTAATTAATATAATTCCAGTTCAAATTACGTACGTTACACGGGGTCTGCTGAGGGAGGGGAAAAGGAAAAGAAATGTGTTGGCGAGAGAGAAAGAGAGAGGATTGTATGGCAAGGAGACAGGGGGAGGTAGGGCGCCCCCCTTCTCGCACAGCATGTGGTAAGGCTCACGCATCATCTGCTCTATTGTCGCCAGACCGGCGGGCAATTATCACTCTTAAATACTAAAATCATTATACATAAAATTATCTTAATGTTACTAGCATATTCGAGTCTGTGACATTCCACAGGTTAAAATGATACCAGACACGATACCTCTGTGATAATATTAGTAATATTCAGATTTTCTAGTGTTTTTATACTGGCCTATCATAGGATCCCACAGACCCCTCACAATTAATACTGAAGTTAAAATGGATGGCAATATGTTACATATGACAATAAAGGCCCCTTCATCACAATTAATCATCATAATTAACCTAAACCACATTAATATATATATATAAAAGTATCAATAAAATAGGACCGTCACAGCAGACGTCTTAAGTTAAATTAAACTCTTATAGAAAAATTTTTAGAATGCATATTTATCCTATTACGGAATGTCAAAATAAATTTGAATGTTATGTCGGCACACACTACACGAAAACCATCAGGATTGCTAAAATTAATTAATTTACTCTTAAATAAGCTACATTCTAAAAGTTGTAAAACATAAAACTGTTTCTAATTCTAAAAATTCTCAAAATCGGGTAAAACCATTTTATTTTCAGCAATTTGTTAAAAAATACAGACATAAGTTGATTTTGTTTGCACAATTTTTGGTAAAAACAAACCGTGACATGTAATTTCGGTGTTAAGTCTTTTATTTCAGTAATTTCCATTTTTTTGACGTCATATAAAATGGTTAGCGATTCCTCTTAACATCTCATCGTAGAAATTCTTCGGCCATAATAATATTACAAGACAATTTAGAATACAGAAAAAAATACAAGAAAAAATAATAATTAAATATTAAGCACAACATTTAAAATCCATAACGGTACATAATATCATGAATTTAATTAGGAAACGTTGGTATATTTACCTCTCACTTTAAACGCAGAGTTGCCAACTCCGCTACCACGTGGCACTCGGCTACTATAGTGTATGAATGGTCGCAGTTTCTCCTTAAGGACGTGGTCCACCGCAATTTTCATCATCATTATTTGTACCAGATATTTTTTTCTTATTTTAGACACAAAATGTGACTAAATTTGGCTGTAATGGAATTTTTTTATCTCTCACAGTTTTCGCGTAATGGCTTGTTAAAATCATATTTTGCATGTTTCCGTTTTAACGACTTCACTAAAACCAACTGATACACCAAACTAAAAAAAAATCACAGTGGATAAAGACATTGCAGGCTACAATGACATGCTCATAAATTTAAAGAATAAAAATTATTTTTATTTAAAAAAATATTGAATTATTTAAATTTTTATTTTCAGTTTCAGCCTCAATCACACAAACACACGGCCACCAGGGGTATTGATCCCTACCACCTTGGTTTTATCTGTTTCTTCTCGATAACTTCTATTCCAGTCCATGTATCAAAGTTTTTGTCACGACAGGGTATAAATATAAACTTAATCGATTTTCTGCAATTTCTGGAACCATAATATATTCATTATTTTGCAACGGGAAACAGCTGAAAAGGAAAAATAGCTTTATTAACGGGAGCGACTACAGAGGCCACAAAATTAACAGAAGCAATGTCATATGGATTCGATAAAGTGAATGAAACGATAAACTATGCCTTGTTAGTGTGAAAAAGCAAAAAAAAAAAGTGTCTATTCCCTGATTTATAAGAAAAACCGTAAAACCGATCTGACAGGGATCAATCCCCCTTAAGTCTACTACGGAAACTACCGTTGCACTCCCAGTGTTTCATACCTCTTCAAGCTCAGTTTTTATTTAATTTCCCATGAGGACATCACCGGAATGACTAGAATTGAAAGGAAAAATAAATACAATAGCGAACAATACAGGCCACGGAGGCGATTTCTACAGAGCTGCTGAACTGTAGCGGTGTTGTCAAACTTTCGTTTATAGGGAAAGGTTAACAGTACGGCACTAATCAAGCATTTATAACATCGCGAATTTTAATTCCACTCCATCACGTCTGTACTCTCAGCCGCCAAGGTAGCGCAACACGTACGTCGCCATTATAGTAACATGCACAGGACGTTGCAGAGTTGCATGTCAATAATGTAGGGGAAATAATCCTGACAGCTGGAGAACAGGAATGTGCACCGTTTCTGTACTGCAGTTCAGAGTATATGGAATACAGTGTATAGCGCGGGCTAGGTCGAGTCCACATGAGGCGAATGTCGCATAACATCTCGTGTCGCATGACTTGTAGGTACCTGGCTGCCTACTGCCCCGTCCACATGGGGCGACATTCGCGACCCCCTCGCTGTTGCGCGGCTTCGTTTACCTGGGTTCACTATGATCCGTCCAGTTCACATGCGACAATCGCGGTAACCAGGCCAAAACAAACTGCCTCTCCGACGTCTATGTTTTATTTATTTATTTATTTTGTTATTTTCCATATACCGATTACAGCACTTTACATAAATACTTTTTATGTAATGGAAGGCATCACACTCACATAAGCAAATCTTGTGTGTGAGTGCTACTAGACAAATTATTTTCTATAACTGCGGTTAATTATGTAATAAACTTGTCATCTGGTATAAATTAATTTGAGAACAAAAATTGAATGCTGCATGAATACAAAAAAAGTATTTAGTTTTTGATGGATACAGATTGTATTTAACAATTTGAAATATAGAGAATGTGAAAATAATTAACTACAGTAAAACTACTACTTAAAGATAAAAGACAACTCATCATCAGTTCAGTTATTTAACCATGTCCCTGCTGAAGCTGCATCGCCGCGCGGTTAGTCGCACTTCAGTCGCGCTGTGTGGACGACCCGTCATTTTTCGGTCGCTCGCGACAGCAGCCGCGAAGTCGCTTCATGTGGCCATGGTCTTTCATTTATTTCAAACAACTGCAAATAACTCGAATATTTTTTTAACGAAATGCTTTGAAAAATTTTAGACTGTTTACAGTCATACGATACACAACTTTGCCAGAGCGTTTTTTTTTTTTAATAATTTACCGTTTGCTAGCGAAAAAAATATTTTGCTTCATTTTCTTTATTTTGACCATAAAATATGTGATATTTCAGGGGAGAAAATCTAAATATCTGTTTGGTGTATAGCAACAGAAAAATTCAGATACAAACGATGATACATAAGTCTTAAAACGGTAAGAATGAATTTTTGATACATGTATTAATTAGCGTTAAAAAAAAATCTTCGAATCCACTGCAAAACTAAAGGGCGAGGCCTTAATGTGGACATGCCATGGCAGCTACAAACCACGCGAGACGTTTATATTATTGGATCGTACACAGTAACACGCTACAGCACGTGCGCCTTGCACATATACGTCGTGTACTCTGAACAGTGTATTTCCGAACACATGTTCACATAACATTTTTTGTTCTCTAAATATGTGGATTACTCTCCAAAAATATTAACATACAGTAATGCAACCTCCTGTATAGACCGAATACTCTCCCCAGACCATTTTGGAGGTACGACGTCACGCAAGGCACGTGTGTACTGTAGATGAATTCACCGCGATTTATAACGCCATGGTTGCAAACATCAAAGTCTTGCGCCCTGATTGGCTATTTCCGTTCCGTAAGCGAAGTACGGGGTGAGAGTACTCGGGCAATATAGATCACCCTAGTCGCAATCGTTTCCAATGCTAACGGATAAGTCGTGTCCTGCATTGTTCTCTACTGTATTTGGTAGATCACAGAGAGTAACGGTCCGGAATGCTCCGATAAGCTCCCGGGATGGCGTGCCAGCCGCAATGAACACATAACTGAAGTTCAAGCAACATTTTACAATCCGTCTAGCGGTTTGGTAAAACTAAGCGGCACTGCTGCCGCATTTCTGTCCTCCTGTTTTGTTCGTGAGTTTGCCAGGCAAAACATTTAGTTTCTAGCGAAATTTCGAACGACTCGTAATATACAGTTTCATGGCAAAACTTTGTTATAAAAATATTGAAATAATATTTTATTATTTAGTTTTTGGTATTTTTTATTTACGTACACTTTGCGGGAATTAAGAGTATTTCATGCGAACATTAGGAGGATTTTCAAAATTAGAATTGCCAGCCTTCCTATTAGGACTGTCAACCCTGCATATTTTTTAACATACCTAGTCACAAAATATTTATGATAAACAACAAAAACCAACTATAACAGTAATCAGAAATAGGTTAGATAGAATTTGTGCCCTTTTTTAAACAAATAAGTGTTCGTTCAGTTTTCGTACTGGTAATAGTATGAAGTAATTTAGGCAGTTATGTCGTCAGCTATCTTGTTCCAGTATTATTTCATTATCTTACTGAACTCATTGTAGAGGTTCACATATGTCTGTCCATCAGTGGCCACACATTTTCTACAGGTTTACGTGCGGGAACTGTGGAGAGAGTTCAGTGACAAGCCACTTTATTGTTTCCACGCTGTATGATTCGTACTTGAAATAATAGACTTATTTGGAGAAAAAAAAAGTGGGAATAATTTTCAAGATATGATTTCGAAGGGTTTCTAAATTCCTGCTTTCTACTAAATATAATGAAATCTTCTCCTGAAATTTGTGTATACAGACGTTTATCGCTTTGTATGTCTGGAGGTGTATGGCGATGATTGCCTCACTTCTCTAACACATCCAAACTATACAGGCGCAATGATTACGAATTTTTCTGTACTTTTTATGATTTTGTAATTGCATTGTACTCAATCCCCCCCTCCCACACACGCAAGTGCACAAGAAGTGTTGTCAAATTGTTATTCAAAATTGTGGGGAAACAACTTCACATCTAGAAGAAAATAAATGTTATTATGGACATAGTTCCGAATACGCACCGTAACTGCAGCAGTCCTGTACACTGTTCACTACTCCGCTATGTCACTAACCCATATTACAGTAGGAATAACTGGTACAATTGACAGAAACGTGTGAAAAGATATCGTCGGTACATACAACTATTGCGAACTGTAGTGCAGTGCGTTTTCGGACCTACGTTCATAATAATTTTTCCCCTCTAGATGCGACGATTGTTTCCCCAAAGCACTGACATGCAATTTAGGATATTTATGTGGGTATGTATGTATGTATGTATGTATGTATGTATGTATGTATGTATGTATGTATGTATGTATGTATGTATGTATGTGTGTAACAAACACATAATAACCACATCACGCGAATCCAGGGCTAAATTGGAGACGTAAATGCTACTAGCAAATTGTCGTACGATGACATTTTACGTGCACAATGTGGCAATACTTCACAAAAATGTAAATTTTTTATTTTTATATATGTCAGATCATAGCCTACAACTACTCTGAATTTTTTCGGTTTGGTATGTCAGTTAGTTTTAGTGGCGTGCATAAAACCGTAAAGTGCAATTTTTGACGTTTACGACTCATTACGCAAAAACTATAAGAAATACACTAATTTCCTAAGAGGAAGATTTGATCATAATTTATGTCTAAAATAAGAAAAAAATATCTGGTACAAATATAAAAGTAAAAAAGACGTCAAAAACTTAGGTGAACGCGCCCTTAAATTAATATATTCAGCAGTGCTTAGATATATTCAATAGTATAGTTATCTGACGAAAAACATGTTATGCACTGAGAATATGAACAGAATGTGGGGAAAAAATGTATGAGCTATGTGAGTGTTTTTGACTTATTTACATACTTAGTTGCTCACAGTTTTCAGGGTATTAAAACACTCTCAAAGATCCTGTATCAATATGTACTTCACAGAGACGAAACCAAAAGTTAATGGTGGCAAATGTGTAGGTTCAACAGGTAACGAGCCGCACGGAATATAATTTAACATGTATTTCCTTATCATTGCTCGCGCCAGGACTCTGGTAGGCAGCGTCCTTAACTATTCACTATATTGACATACCATAGCGGCATATAATGAGTGTAATGCTTATAATAGGTAGCTATTTTGTTTAGCACACAACGAACTAAGTTATGTAAGTATACAGATAATTTAACTTCGGGCTGATAAAGTAAAATTGATAATTTATGTTGCTAAAAAAATTACTGCATGACAAATGTCTTAACGGTTTCAATTGAAGTTTTACTATTTAGGAGATCCTGTATTGATATATTCATTTTGTTGAGTATTTGTGCATAGTAACATTAATTTGTATATACGTATTTAAGTTAATTTGTATAAACAAGGACAATCAGGAACAATGTTGCTGCATGAATATTTTGAGACAACTACAGGTAATGTGTACCTTTTCAGAATATAAGCATTAATCCCGCATGACTTAACTATGTGAATAATTAGCCACGGTATAGATAAAAAAGATAATACATAAGTAATATTTAGCGGACCCTTAAAAATAACAGAAAAATGTACAGTAATTAGGTTTCTTTTTACTTTCTCCATTAGGTAGAAAAGTTTTCAGTAAAAAAAGAAAACCATCTGTCACAATCATATTTTGCAATGGACTCGGTAAAGAGTTTTGAAATAACTTTTAATCCCGTCACAATATTTAAAGTATTAATCTTCTTACGCCTACGCCTGAAAAACCCGAAGATAAGGAATAAATTGAAGCAAAACGGGAGAAATACGTCCTCGAAAGTCACAAGCATTTGAATAGAACAAAAACTCTTTAATAAGAATTTCCCAATAGAATTGAAAGCAGAGTGATTAATTTTTCTTCTACACGTCCATTCATAAGATAGAAAATTATTTTTTTTTGTGATCTATTACTTTAACAAAATTTATAAGTTGTTACTGAAACTGAATTTTTGTGTGATAAAAAAAATTATGCCTTTAACAAATAATGAGACTTGCAATTATTTGTAAAAAAAAAAAATGGACGTAGGATTTAAAACTATACGTCCTGGAGGCTAAGCGTTCAATATACTTAGTCACAACACACCTAACATAATAGCTTTGATCTGTGTTACGGCATGTGTAAGTTTTGTTGATAATACAATGTCACTTCACATACAAAAGACACATACTGTGCAGTGTCTACGATAGACGATGAAAATTTCTTATATGTGTGCGTAGTGACTCTCTGTCGACATGGCAGGTCAGTTAAAAATAGAATTAAAACTAGTAAAAAAACGAGTATTTTTTAAAATAACTTATTTGAGAACCAAATGTTCGGCAATTCACTATCTAAATTTGAGACTGAGTATTGAGACAAGGCCTTCTGGATGCGGTCGTCATATCCAGTACGACCAACTGATAAAAAAAAGTCCTCTTAATGTTAAGTATCCAGAACTTAGTGTTTCTTTTAAAAGTCCACGCAGGGATGTTGGCGACGTGAAAATGTCTGATGTTTAAGCAATGCAAGTCTTTCTCCGTCTCGTTTCACTATTGATTTTTACGAAACGTGTTTACATCTGCGTGTATGAAATATTGTCTACTGCCATGCATTTTCACGTCGCCGCTAACATCTCTACGTTGCTTAAAAAGAAGCAATGGCCTCTAGACACTTGCAGATAAACGCACCTTATTGCTCAGGTGGACGTACTGTAGCCTATACGACGACCGCATCAGAAAACCATTTTGATTGCACAATGGACAAAAACACTACCAACTACGCTTCTTTGCGAAGCTCTCGGTGCGATTTTGAAATTTAGCACCTGCAGCGCGGAGCACTGGTCGAAACTGCATGAAGACAACGGTAAGTTTGCCACGACCCGGTCGCGTCACTTTGTGTTGGTGTTTACTAAATCCAATTATGCAGTCAGTAGGTAAAATAAGAACATAAATAAAAGTTTTAACGGTCATTAAAAGTTGATAAGTTGATTTCATTCGAGTTTATTTCAGTATTGTTGCAATTAAGGCCATGCTCTTTTGTTTTTACTGTTTTTGTGATAGTTATTTTTTTTAAGCTTACACAAAAGTAGATATCAGAAATCTGTTTGGCATTTTCGTTTAAAACTGTTTTATCCGCGATAGGTAATTTTTCCAAAGCTACAAACTATAAGGTTTCGACTAAAAAGTCTACTAACCAGAATTTCTTTGATTACATAATTAGCTAAAACCATAGTATATACTGCCTTGTAAAAAAAAATCTGGCAACATGGAGAAGACGATTTTAAATAAAAATGCCTGACAGTTTTTTTTACATCTGCTCTCGTTTGGACGTAAACATTAATATCGCTAAAAAATTAGAAACTTAATAGAAAAATACACGGAACTCCATTAGGTAATCCGCTGCCAACCACACAGAGAGAAATATAACTATTGTTAATGTTTAATTGTATGCGGTAATGGCCAAATATTTTATTAAAAGATAAATTCCTTACTACTCTCTTTATTCCGAATGGCATATACAAATTTTTGTGTTAAGCGATTTCCCAATGACAGTACTGTCACCGCCATTTTAAAAACTATAGTCATACTGATACACGTACTTAAGCTACACAGAGCAGGTTACTACTGTGCATTTACGTAACCGGAGAAACAATAACAGAACAAGACGAGAATAGCTCCCACGAACAATTAACACCGATGTGTTGTGTGATGGTTCTACGATGCCGCGACCTCAGGTATAAGGCAGGACTTACTTGTTATAGAGGATTACGTCGGGCCTCCAGACGCGGTGGTAGGGCACCCGGATCACTCGGATGCCGGCAAAGTCCGACACATTCCACTTGAGATGGTGGTCGGTCCAGATCTGCGTCAGCCAGCAGTTGGTCGTCAGGATTTGGTTCTTCTCGTCCTGCCACAACCGAGCAGAGAACAAGTCTCAGAAACACGTTCAGGCTGTTTGTGAACTACAGGTGAATGAAGACATGTACGGAATTAAAAATTGCCGGCAACATTTCCAGAATATGGTAGCTAAGCGCTCTGCCTGCCAAGGCTTGCAGCCACTGAGTTTTAATGGAGAATCAACGGCATATAAATAACTTCTCAATACGTATTATAAATATAACTATATCAGATGCATACACAGAAAAAAACATTTACAAGGAAAATATTGTAACCTAATATCAGAACATAATCAGTCAGGTAATTAAAGTAAGATGTCAGAAACCTTTTAAAGTGTTTACAAAAATCGTGAACACCTTTGGGGAGTAGTAAAATAAAAGTTAATGAGCAGATTTTTCGATTTGAAACAAAATAAACATGGAGACCTGTCACATTTTACAAAACATTTCGTACTTTTACAAAAAATTTGTTTGGAAGCTGGTTTCAAAAAATAATTTTACTAACACTACAATCAATAAGTTGTAAATTGAACCAGATATTAACTGTAAATATACAAAATTTGTTTATAGATTTACATAAATGTTTGTAACTATACAAATAAATGTGTAAAAGTACAAGATTTTTTTTTAATTTTACAAAAAAAATTGTGTAGTGCTACAAAAATTTTTTGTAAACTGGTTTACAAATAAATCTTTTTGTAAAAAGTACGAAATTTTTTTATTCTGAAAAAATTCTGAAATTGACCTTGCAGTTTTCTCTGCGTAGTCACAGATAAATGCTGTGTAAAACAACTTATGAAGGAATGATGCCGTATTTATTGCTGAATAAAATTTACTTCATTTGACTGAGGCTACAATATTTTATTCAAGTTGTAACAATTTCATTAATTTGAAATGTTTTGGGGAAAAAATTCCTAATCTAAGAAAATTTGAATATTCCAAGTAAACTTAGCTTACTGTAGACATGGACTTAGTAGGCCTATTACTTACAGGCTAGGGTATTTTCACTGTAACCGAGGTTTTGTGCCCACTTTAAATGAAAACGATGGGCTCTAGGAAGTTGCAATAAGAAGGCCTTTTCTGTTAGTAAGGACGTATTGACCAGTATACTAGTGTCAAACTTTGATGAATTTTGATGTTGAAAATGTTGCATGCAATTAGATGGCGGTCATCAGTGTTGCATTATTTAATACTGGAAGAAATTTATGAAAGTTTGCCCTTATTTTTTGATATTCTGATATCATAAAACAATGTTCGGAAAACGGTACTTTCTTTCCACGCAGTTTCAGACGTACCGCAAAAATACAGCTTCGAATCACAAATTTAAAGTGCTCACCTCTCACTTATAATATTCGCTTGAGGTATAGGCTAAAGACATCATTGTATATTCGTCATTTGATCCTGCAAAAGGAATCACCTAACGAATTTTGTTGGTCAAATTCCACCTCACTCTGTTTATTAACAGAATTTTACGAAGTTAATGATTTTAAGTATTCTGAGTAAGATCACGTGGAAAAATAAAATGAACAAAAATTCGGCTGGAAAATTCTAGGTTCGTACTATTTTTAATGCTGATCATAAATATATAATCCAATAATGATCTAGAGTATCGAACAGGAACCCGATCGCTTCCGTGAAATTTATCCAGTAACGCACGAACAACTCAAGCGAACTACAATTATTTCAAACTGAACGTATATTTTAGGAGAATCTCCGTATCCCATCGTTAAAGGCAAATATCATGTTATTGATTCATATTATAATGCCGATATCTTCTACGGTACAGCACAAAATTGGGTATATTAGTGATAGATCGAACAAACCAGTGTCCTGCTAGAAGCTCTTCCGGAAGGACTTTTGCACATAGTTATACTTAAATGAAAGTCCTGCTGGCAGACAGAAAAAAAATAAACGTTCATTTGGTCTATGTAAGTCTCCTTCCAGTAGGACGTAGTCCTTTTCGGTGCCGATTCAAATCTTCCACTGAACGAAATTAACACTAAATCATAATTATATAAAATGTACAACTATTTTCAATAATTAACTACAATGTACATAAATTTATATAAAAATTGTACACTATACTGAATGAATATCTTCTGTTAGCTACTATTTTGCAGTTTAGTGAAATTTCAAAGTTACGTACGTAATTCAGCTTTTATATACCACTTTACTACACACCTGCGTTTAATAATAGTCTATATATGAGCCACAATATCAGTACAGAATGTATTCATATTTGTTGTTGAAGAAGATCCTACCGGTAGGGTGTTTTATCCCACTGGCAAGAGACTGCGTACAATTTATCAGTAAATCTTGGCAACGCATACCAAGGGCGTGTAGGTGTTTCGCTAGGCTGGAGTATTGCACGGTTCATACCGTCCACTTTAATGCTGTTAAAAAATCCAGTATGTTAGACCTTCCGTCAAGACACCAGAGTACACTGCGCCACACAAATGGTTCTCCCAGGGACAGCGAGGAAGGACAAACAGCGCAGGGCCAAGATTCCCACACATATTGCTTCGCGTGGGCCACACTCGTGCTGGGACTTGCTGCATGGCGATATTTGCTGACTAGCGAGCCGTCCCTGCTGCGTTGAGAGACGGATAACCCTCTGACGATGTTGGATAAACACGCCGTTCCCCAGGAGAACACGTTACACGGCGATGTTTGCAACCCCTCTCCCCCTCTGCTTCCTAGGATCCTTTACGTCAACAGCGAGCTGTTTGCATTTCGGCAGCTGTAGCGCGAGGGCGGCAGTGTGTCGGGGTGAACAAGGCAGAGGTGGACATCTCAAGACGATACGGCGATACCAGTAACAACGCTTACTGGCCTAACATACGAAATGAAACGCTCGCTAGTGGAGAGATGTCTCTTGTTTCATCTAAACCACAACATTATTAGCAGCACTCACCTAGGCTGCACATCACGCCGTGACTACACTCGACCACGACTAGAAACAATTGCCTAACGTTGCTTGACAGAGTTGTACGAGTTCTGACATCAGTTAGGCTGATGGAACACAGCAAATTCGAGCTACCAACTAAACAAAACCTTTTTTCATATCGCAAATTCAAAATAATCACTCGGTAAGTTCTTCCGTAACACAGTGCAGTCCTGATTTTTTTTACCTATATCAGCCTACCAAGAATATGCTCCCGAGTACTACAAGTACAAAGCTGGGAATTACAATAACGACTCTGTAACTCTGCAGTTGCTTTCATGTAACACTTTTTCCATTGGCAACCAAAATGATTCTTATGTCTATCAATTGGTTTCCTGTAATTGCACTGTGTGTCTAGTGCTGTTCGGCCTGACAAAGTAAATAATTTTTTTTAAAGGGTTTCGATTATTTGTGGAATTATTTCTTCAGTCAATAATTCCCAAAGAAAAATTAAGATCCCTTTTATTGACCATCAAAATGGCGTGATTGGTGCATATCTCAAGTCAGTGATCCACACACAGTCCATTAAAATAAATACGAACATAAATTCCTGCATGAAAATTAAAATATTTAATTTTATCTATTATAATCTTACATTCTACAACTACCTTTCATCTCCTGTCCACATTTCACAGCTACTGTAGGCTGATGACGTTTGTTGTAGAGTGGATATTACTTGAATCTGCCGTTTGTGAATATGCTTTTTTGTGGCTTCCAATATTTCAACTGATAATTTTTGCGCTTAGGATGCCAGGGTTCTACCGGGCGAAGTAACACTGAATTTGCACTCGGAAGGAACTTTCGATTCCTGGCCTATTCATCTTGATTTTGGTTTATCATGGTTTTCCAAAATCTCTCCATGTTAAATCTGGGCTTGTGTCTAATTACAGGCCATGGCCAATAATTTACAGTTTACTGCTTGTTTAGGTCAATGGTTTTGTATCGGTGACCTCACTGTCGACAAGACGTTCACTACTGATAGCTGTAAATTTAAATAATTACATTAAATTGAGCTGCAGTGGACTGTATTTCACTTTTTAATAAAAACAACACTCGCTTGTTTTTCCAAAGAAGAACCAAAACAATACATACACCTTGAAAGTTGACATTAAGAAATGAAAACGTTATGCAATAAACATGAGTCACATTTTTGCATGTTTGTCTAAGAAACGAGATTTTACATCATTTAAGTACTTTGCTATAAGCTTCCAAGATACCTAGTCTGCTGAGCACCTTCTTCACATTTGTTGAGTGAGCTTCTGGACTACTAGCTGGCACCTTAACAAACAGCACTGGAACAACAAATAAGGATCAGGATGGCAGAGAACAGACGATCTAAGGATGAAGTGGCTAAGAGTAAGTATTTGCGAATCTTCATCCCGCACATTTCGAATCTAGAGTTTTTGGCGCAGTGTCGATAGGAGCAGTTGGTCTAGTACGTATTTTTTAGTATGAGTTGTGTAGCATGATTTTTAGTTATAAGCATTAGGTGGATTTGTTGATCAAAATTCCAACGAAGACTTCTCAAGACTTCCGCCCACCCTGAGTTGTCTTCCATCTAAAAATAGATTCAAGCTTTTCAATTAACTCTTAATCCGAAAGCTAACTTAGAATATTTTCGTGAAAAACTTCGGCTTGTACATGTTTTGTGCATAATAAGACTGCTTGTGATATTTTATTGGTTTTATATTATCAAAATTATGATTGCCCTCGCTCTTGCAGTTATGTATGAATCGTAAACAATATGCTGTGAATTTTTGCATCTTTAACCAACGTGAGTATTTTCTAAAAAAATCATCGGATAGACAGAGGAAATTCATGACTTTATGTACCGGTACCTGCCAACTTTTCTGTTCCTGGCAACACACTTCTGACACAACTTCCAATGTTGAAACAGGCTGTTCAGACTCATTTCTTTCAAGCCACTCTGATCCATGCCACAACAAATCATGATATTGTAACATTAGCGAATCTGCGTCTCGGGAGATTGCATCAGCTGAGTTTTCCCGTGAACTGATATGGCCCCAGTCTTCGATGTCGTTGAGTCGCTGCACTTCTGAAATTCGATTGGCTTTTCAAGGTAATCGAACTTAATAACGTCCAATGTCCAGTCTAGTGCGCTGAAAAAAAAAACGCCTTTCACATTCTAATTCTTCTGTCGTTAATGGTTTAGTTGGTAGTTCTTCAACTGACCTAATATTTTTCTTTTTGATTGTGCAATGTATCTAACCTAGTGAAGTATGTGTGACTCGGTTGTTTCTCACTATCCTTTATGTACGAAGAATGTAGTCCTCCATGAAAAACAGTATCCTAGCTTTGTGTTTTGCAGTGTAGGCAGTCCCTCGTGTTCATTTTGCCATTTTCAAGAAGTTCAAAAAACACTTCAGCTCCTATGAGTAAGTAAATTTCGCCTGGAGAATGAAACTTACTGTCTGCTACTTTCAAATCCTTTGGAATATTCGATGCAGAATAATCTATTCGCACAGCCGGCATCTGATTTGTTACATGAGGGAGGATAAAACACGTCAACTTTACCTTATACGAATTGTGCCTAGAGCGAAGCTCAATTTTAATGCTGTGTGTGGTGGTTTTGACTTCACAATTTATCCCCTTGATACCCGCTTGATTTATAATTTGTTTGACTGGGAACAACTGTCAAGGTGAGCACGGCAGATGTGTAATTTACCTACACTGTCCTTAGCAATTACTTGCGCAGAGGCTAGTAAAACAGTGACATTGTAGTGTCCTTTGTCACGCAATAGTTACCTTGAAACTTCGAATTTTCAAAGGACACTGGGTGTGTATGCAACAGTGTGTGGTACCTTTTACCACACACTTTGCATCCTCCGGATTTTCACAGTCTGATCATGTGTGTCGTGCTCAGACAGTTAAGGCACAACTTATTATCCATACCTAATCTATATCTTTTATTGCGATTGAGCAATTACATAAGTTATGAATGCGTCCCATGTGTCGAATATTTTTTATAAGCTGCAGTGCCTTGATATTAGGTTTTGTTGTGTCAAGCATTTGTCGCAGTTGACCAAATTGTCGTTTTCATTACTAGTTGCTTCATTATATTATCTATACGTGTGTCGATATGTTTTTCAATTTGATACCTTTCTAAATTCAGGTCCCACGCAATTGAGTACCGCCCTCACTTATCGGTATGTGCTGAATGTGTCTCCTTGCACTGCCATGAAGTGAAGATAAGGTAATGACATGTTTGAATAGGATATGAGTATGTTGTCATCTACCAACGACAGAAATGTCTCTTTAAAAGTAACCTAGTCTTGAGTATTACCACTAAATTGTGGAAGTGACAACTGCGGCAGTTTAATTTTATCTGCAGAATCTGTGTGTAATTGCTTATATTCATTTCTGTCAGCTTCCTTAAGTTCGCGTTGTGTTGCAAAAACCTTGCAGTCTACAGTACCTCTCTTCCACATGGGCACGCTCCGTTTCACTTTTCACTGATTCAGCTAAATCACCTAACTCATCTTGAATTTAATTAAAGTGTCCCTACTTTTCCTGCAATAAATTAATTCTGACTTGTAGCATTAGGTTTAAAACTATGTTCGTAGCTTTCAACAAAAACTTCTACTCTTGTGTATGTTGCCTTGATTGTTCCGCGAACGGAAACTGACAATGAACCTGAACAGAAAATGTAACTATTGTCTTACCTGTAAGTTTTTATGCTTGTGTAGGCTTTGATGTCCAGTGCCGGCCAGCCATTGCAATTGTTTCACTTTTCCGTCGTTACATGAGTACCGCCATGATCGAGCTCGAAAACTTCACCTACTCTTTGCAACACGAAAACGGTTGTGCGAAAAGAGTTACACACGTCGCGCAAAAATCAAGCCTGTGATTACCATGTTCACTACTGATAACTGTAAATATAAATAATTATATAAATTTGATCTGCAGTTACATACTATTTTATGTATCTTTTTCATAATTTTATATTATATTTAATTTTATATACAACTTTATATATAATTTCATATATAAATTTATGCTAATTTTTATATATTGTTTTGTACAGTAGTTTTATATATGAACCCATTTCAGCATTAATAACAACTATGCTGAAATGGGTTAATATATATATAGGCCTATATATATATTTATATATATATATATAACTACTGTACAAAACAGTAAAGTTATAGAATATGTATCCGCCTTGCACGCGGGTTTTTGTTAGGTTCACACCCGCTAACACTGCTAACAGTGTTTTGTTTTACAATATGGAAGTTTCCTTCTATAACTCCTCTGTATTCTATGGTAGACTATATATATATTTTTTTAACAATCTACACTCGACTGTTTTTCCAGAGAAGAATCAAAATAAATCATACACCTTGAGCTAAGATAATTTGAAGTTAACATCGATTATATAATACACCACTATATAGTTTACCTCACGGCCGTGGTTTACCTACTAGAGTTTTGCGTACACTTTTATAAAAGCGAACAGGGATTTTTTTTATTTGCTTGACGAAGGTTGCTCAGGAGTATTTCGGGCGACAAGATTCTGGGCCACTGCCCAGGTAAGGTAAGGATGTACGCGCGTTTTTATATGTGCTTAGCGTGTGAGCCCTTGTCCTCCTTCCACAGTTAGCATGTCGGCACAAAGTAAGGGACAATAACCAGCCCAATATAACCTATTTTGCCATAGACATACTTTTATATAACTTGTTTTGGGTTTGTCAAGTTAAATGGCATTAATTGTAATTACATCGGCAAATTTCACATTTTAATCTTTTATTTGTCACTGAATTAAACTCGTATGCTTTAATTAAACATCTTAGAAACACAGCTATTGCCATAATTATCAAAGAAATAATAATAAAATAACTACGTGAATAGGAATAAAGCATGGTTAAACGAAGATTTAGTCGATCCAGCAAAACACGAATGTATATAATTTACAAACAAATGTTTACGTTTGTGTCAACCAATTACATTTGCGCCAACCAAACATTTTTATTTTCAACTAAATTGCATTTTTTATATCGACAAAATGAGTTTTGCTGCATTTCGTATTTTGTTCGGCGAGCTGAATATATGGTTACGTTAACTACATATTTATTTCCAGTGATGCGTGACTGATTAATTGCTCAAATAATTTGCAGATAAAACCCACTACGCCGTCTCCATACACAAAATTCACTTGGTTAAGAAAGTAATCTGAAATCGAAATCTACTTTACTCTTGTGTGTCGCACAAGTGTATGGATGGGAAAAAAGGGGAAAAGTTACGTGCCTTCCCTCCCAAAACATGTCTCTATCTGATACTCCGTAATCAACTTAACTTGCCTCACAAATTTCCAGAACATCGGAGGCGAGGGCACCTACAGTTTCAAATTCACTATTAAAATATGAGAAAATGGAGGAAACAAAAACCACCATTATTATTCGAAAGAGTTAATCGTTACAAAGGTAATCTTCACAATCCCATTCCGGTTTGACGATTATGCCTTTCGTTTAGTTCTGTACTTAATGTTGAAACATTACGAAGTCTAACAGTGATACGTACTAGGCTCGTAAAGTTTTTATCCTTTCTGACATTTTATTCTCATAATTGCGTAGCAAATAAAAGATTTTATGCACTAATCAATTTCAGTTTATTAGAGTTTCACCAATGCTAATATCAAAAACCCACAGTAAATGCTTCCTCACACACATGCACACGTCGGATTATGCACTGTCACATCTTGTCAAATACCGCCACACCCGACACAGAGGATGCAAATGAGGATAATAATACTTTTATCCGTAGCATCATTAAATTATCTAAGAAGAACACTTTTACTACTGGTCACCTTGCAACACATTAAAATAAACTTTCATTAATAACTCAAGAATTATGGATTTCCGGACCTATGTTTATATGGACTCCCCCTCCCCCCCTGTTTTTGTGTAAGGAACTCACCCTCCAAGTTTGTAAAAGTATTTCTGAAACATCCTGTATAAAACATTGAACACACTTTCCCGTTGCAAACTAAGGAAAAATCCTCGTGGATTTTTTTTTGGGGAAAGGGGAAGGGCACATGCTTCTAAGTGCCCCCCTCCCACATTTTCCGTTGGTGCACCTATGACACTGATTACCGTAACATTTATAGTGTCAATGATGCTAAATAAAAACTAAAACGTTTTGAAAATAAGTGGAGAAACACATAATTTCAAAATGGTAGCATATGGATAATATAATCCAATTAAGAAACATTTTCTGCCGAATAACACCAAAATTGTCACGCTTTATTCTTCCCTTTTCCCACCGTTTTCTGAACTAGTGCTGCCAAAAAAATTACTATTCTGTACTGCCTTAGAACGTGAGCGATCTTATTAAGCATTAACTACACGGAACACCACACACGTCGAATACAAATATTGATGATTATTTTTGGAAGCATTTAGCCAAATAAATTTTATTTAGTTCATTGATTTTATTTAAACATCTGCTTTTATTACGGTCGACTAATCGTGGGACGGAAGAAGCCTGGATGATCGCGGATGCACTTGGATCAGATCCAGATAACTTGGTACCTTGTGGGATGATGGAGCTTCGGATGTTGCTGGCGATTCCACTCTGTTGTTTAACTCAGGAAGCAACGCGTCCGTCGGCAAAATATGTTCTCCAAGCCCCACTTTTGTGCTGAGGTAAGTTCATGTCAGATAACACGAAACACTATTTTCTTTGTAAATTATGTTTATAAAAATGACGATAGAAGGACTTTTCACAATGCACACAAGGGCCGCGGTGTCCGAGTTGTGCCGACCCCCCGTGGCTCAGTTGGTTGAGCGGCCGGCCATTAAAACTACTTGTTGAAATAATTGTTGAAATTCAGAAGTCGTTGCATCTCAAAGTAGATGCATCTGATTCTGAAATATGTAATAGATGCATTGATATACTTACATTTTGGGAGCACGTAAAAGACACTTGAAACTCAAATTGGTATTTCTTCCATCAGTTCCATCACTTTTCACTTGTGCAAAAAAAATCCTGGCCGCTGTGACATAGTAAAAGTTAGAAATAAGAGCCATACAAATATGAAATTAAAGTAATGTTTACAAACTCAGTGCGCTGCACTAGACCAACAAAGTAAATCGCGCTCTTACTGTGTTATGGATCTTCTCGTCTAGACGAACGCGACTGTGGCGCCACCTACTGTATCACGTTCGTTTGACTCAGCTTGCATCGTGTAGATAGTGCTAGGTGTCGTTTGTGTAGTGTTCAGTGTATAAACCGAAAACGCTATTATTGTGTGTTCAGTGTTGGACTTTCAAGCGATCAAGTAATTTTCTAGTGCAGTCCTCGGTTTGCAGAAAATAACTCGTTACTTTTAATCGCTAGCTAATAATTCTAGTTTAAAAAAGTTTAAAATGGGACAGTTTCTAAAGTAACGATTAAGTTAAAAAGATACCCGAATTTTTAACGAATAATTTTAATAATTAATTTCTTTAATCGTTAATCCCAAGTCCGATAAACACAAGGACAATAATTTTAAATGATACATCGATAATCCTACAGATATTATTTAATGTCATATTTATTTTAGCTATTGGAAACATATAATATTTAAGTTTCCAATTAAAGTTGTTTTAGGAAATTCTGTTTTTTAACATGCAAAACAGTAAGTAGTTTTTAAGAAGTTAGTAAAAAATGGTTCTGTATGCATTAGGCTACAACCAATAAGTTAATATAATGTAATGCTTCAATTTTAAACTTACTGTATTACGTTTCACGTACCATACAGAAAATAGCTGCACAGAAAATTACTGCTTAAAAACTATCCTGGAATGAGTGAGAAATTTTTGGTCAGCGCTTAACATCGAGGTCTTTAAACTGTCCTGAATAATCAAGTGTTTGGTGCAAGCGTATGGTTTGGTACAATTGACTGGATATACAAATCACATGAGACGGAAACTCAATCTGTACCTACTACACATACAAATTCCAACCCAGAGCAGCGAGTTGAAAGGTTATATAAAACGGTCTTTTTAGATATATTATGTTTCGCGATATAAAAAATTATGAAATTAAATTTTCAAAACACTATATTCCAAAAAAAATACGATTTTTTTCTTCTTTTTTCCTTGAAATACTAAACTTAATGGACTAGTTAGCACATTCTAGCCTGCCAAATTTCGTGCAGCCAATCACAACTATCCCGGGTGTATGCTACGCCTACATGGGTGGTGGCGGTGCAAAAACGTGCAGAAGTGACGTCACAAATGAGCTGCGTTTGTGAGGCGCTAGGTGACGATGATGTTGGCACGTCACTCCATGAAACAACCGTATCTCTATCTCTCTCATTGCGCTACGTCACTTTAATTGCACCGCTTGTCATCGCCGGAGCGTAACTGATACTCTGCAAACATTGTCCTCTTCCTCCCAGTCCCTACCCTTCCTCCATGTAGTAGTCCCGACTGCTGACGTCGCCGAGCGTGGAAAAATGTTGGCTGCCGGCCCCTGGGTCCCAACTGACATGATCGCCAGGGAACAACAATGCCTCATCTTATATACAGAATTTGATCACTTCAGATGATGTCGGTTGTTACATCGAGCACGGTTATATTACTTACTTGCGTACATAACCAGATGTACGCTAAACACAGAATATATTGAACTGTGCTAGTGTGCTACACACTTGCCACGGAAATCTTCCGTGTTTAGACAGATCTTTGCGCAGAAATCCGGTTCCCAGGGCTCGTCGTGTTCCAATTACACAAAATTCAAACGAGGTGAAGAAATTTTGGTCATCACTTAACATCTATGTCTTAAGCGCTGGCGAGGTGTGACATGATGTGAGTATGGAGCTGCGGCATCGTCCTGCAGGATTCCCACATGCAAAATTCTAGGGACCGACCCACCGGGAATCGAACCCAAATCGCTTTAAGGGGCTCGCCTCGTTGCCATAAAATCACACTGCAGCGTGTTTGAAGAAAAAGTTTTACACGGAAACTAATACACGTGTGTTCACGCCGTTTGTCTACGAAAAGAACACACACTTCAGACGACTGCCCTTAAGTACTTTCAAGACAACACACGTATTAGAAATCCCCTTTTAGGGCACGTCAAAATGGGTTAAAACAGGATTTTCAGGCTGCTATAGCGGAAAATATATTAGCCGAATACATACGAAACCACTTAAGGCTAGTGCATTGGACTTCAGTAAAGTGATTTCGTAAATAAAACAATAGGGTCACGATTTAAAGTCCCATAGGAAATTTGTTTTTTCGCGAAGACTGCACGCCTTAAGCGTAGAGGCGACGCACCGTTGTATGGCCCATACGACGTCGCCCTTAGCACCATACCTCACTCACACAAACACATGTGTCACAAGGCGAGCCCCTTAATGGGAGGCGAGTGCTTTTGCCACTGCGCCAACCACGGCCCCAAAATTCAAACGAAAATAACTTTATATCAGAGTATATTACTACAACATATTTAGCTACAACAACCGCTATGATTATACAGGTATTGCTCTCTCAGAAATGTATAAATTCTGACGAGTTTGCTGAATTTTTCTTAATTTGGTATTTTTTATTATAACTATGTAGTAGCTTCAGCCGGCAGGATAAACAAAGCCTCATCAATAGCCCTAGAACTGCCGAGGTATGAGGCACACCAAAAATAATTCTACTTACAGCCGCAGGTTTCAGTGTTTCCGACCTTGGAGAGAAAGTCATTTACCTAATTCAATTAATGAAACAAATCTCAAGTGAGATCTGCGCTTTCTGAATGCGGGAAAAAATACTGTGCCAAAACTATGTGGAAGTTCCTGGTAACGCCAAGTTTGTGTAAATTTTTAATTCGAACAAATGCAATTTGCTCTGGTACACTAGTCAAGAACTTCTATTCTATTAAAAATTACAATTTTTAGTTTACTAATTACACATGCATACAATGACCGAAGTTCGCTCTTATAACTAAAAAAATGACCGGGTTAAAATAGTGATTAATCTGTCGTAGTTTACGGAAATAATTTCTTCTTGTACTCGAGGCAAGCGGCACCGATAAAGAGTAAGGGACGAGAGATGTCTGGCAAGCGCATAATCTCTCTTCACATATTCATGGGCGTATTATCTTATTTCACACGTCTTTTGTTCTCGAACTTTGAAGAGTTCGCTTGAAAGCAAGGTACTCGTTCCTGACGAGTTCTAGTAACGAAGCGCACTTCTAGCGCTTCTTACCATTTTGCTTTCATACAAGGGCACTGAAGCAGCTAAATTAAAAATAAAAACTCTTGAGGCGTTATTACAAGAAAGCTATAAGGTGTGGAAGTGGGAAGGGGAGGTGCCCACGACTTGAAGGAAACGCGTTTAACAACATTTACAAGCTCGTAAACTTTACTTCACTGCATCTAGAAAATTTGAAATAAGTTTTACCTTTCATTTTACAACCTGCCAGAACTTAACTGCTGTTAATGGAAATCGTTGAAAATTCGTTTTAAACCTTATGTTTTAGTTAATCTCTGTGATTTAAGTAAACAATGTTGTATTTCCTGCACAGCGACTCTTGCTAGCAAAAACTACATCAGTGTGACAGGAGTTACTTTTCATTTCAAGTGATATATTCCATAGCATTCTGTCAGTTCGAGAAACATCTGATCCTAGTCATAATGTTATAAATTATGCGTATCACAGTCCTAAATTTATCATGACCATAATAAACAAATGAACATAAACACATTCGAAGAAATTGCTGTCAAGCGTCTGGGAAGAAAACGTCGAAGCAAGGACACAGACATTAAACCGGTGCTTTCAAACTGTAGCTGCTGTAGCTTAACAATTCTTCTGATTGATCACCGACGCTCTTGTCACAAAGCTACACTCAAAGTGACGAAAGTGACGAGACTGACGAGGTAGACCATCAATCAAGTTGCTGTCGGGTCCACTTACTGGTGTTGAAGTAGATGGTTCACTTACGCAAGTCCTATATTGACGCTTCTTTCAATAGCATTCCATTCCGAGTTGCAGAATGAGAGAGGACAATGTGATTTTTGGAAGGATTTACTTTTAAAAATTAACCGTTAAAACACTTGAACGTTTTACAAGTATTATACTGCGATATTATTACTATCGTTTGTTTTTAATCCGTATAAACTTATTCATATATAATTAATAGAATCGAGGCAGATAGAAGGAAGTAAATTCTATACAGTACACATATTTATTCATATATTGAAACTGTTATGTGTACGGGTGAGAGATTTTGGCCAGCGCTTAACATCGAGGTCTTTAGCGCTGGTGAGGGGTGACATGATGTGAGTATGGAGCAGCGCCGTAATGAGTGGGCGGGGGAAGCGGGGGATCTCCGAGAGAACCCGCCGACCAGCGGCATCGTCCGGCCCGATTCCTACATGCGAAAATCCGAGGACCAACCCCGCCGGCAATCGAACCCGGACCGCCTTGGTGGGAGGCGAGAGGTCTGAGAGGTCTGACCCTTCGTCCACCGCGGCCCCATTATATGTACGGATGAAGACTATTAATGTGCAGTCTATAAGGTCGAAATGACGTGGAACCTGTCCCGTATTTATTACTGTAACATAGTCTTTTACATACGTATAACATGGGGCCGCGGTGGTAAAGGGGTTAGACCTCTCGCCCCCTACCGAGGCGATACGGGTCCGGACCCGGATCTTTCGCACGTGGGGAACGTGGCGGACGTTGCCACTAGCCGTCGAGTTTTCTCGGGGAACTCCAGTTGCTACAGCCTTTCTCATTCCGTCGCTGCTGCAATCTCTCCTCATCAATTCCTCGGGCCGGAGGGCTAGTCGAACAGCCGGACCACCCTTCACCCCGGCCTTCTCCCACCCACATTGTCAACCTGCTAGAAGGCGGGAAACACGTAGTGAATTACACATAAGTATAACGTGCGTTTCTTTTTAAACAGACACAGCAGATATTATTACACTATCGTAAAACATTACATACAGTAAATTCTCTGCGGAGCAAATAAAGCTGGATTCAGCTAAACCTAGCTATACACGCTTCATTCAGTTTAGTGTACTGGTAGTTCATAGGTCCAACATTAATACAAAATTTCGGAGATGAGTAAAAAAAAGTACTACTAAAGAAAACTATTCTATTAAAATATACATTCAAGAATCAGCATTTCAACAAATAGAAAATAACTACACAAAATGGTACGCACGATTTTAAACATTTATTTAAGCAAAACATCTAAATATACGTGGCATAGTACACATAAGATTAAGATCTTTACATAAATAAAACAAATAAAAATATTTTGGAGAAATGAATACTTCCAAACTGCATGGCAAACCAAACCATTGCGCCCTTCTACATAAAAAATTTTTAACGACTCCGGGTAGTTCGCATTTGGCCGTACAGTTTATTTGTCGCACACATGTTGGCAAGCCCCTAACCACGCCCCAGCTGATGCATTAGTTTGGCCAGTGGAAGTGGATCGGGGGGAAGGTAATAAACAATAGTGCTACGTTACGATTCTCTTGCTATCGCTTCATATGCATCCCATGCACAAACAAAACTTCAATCACAACATTTGATACACCTCGTACGCGTACCACGCCCAAAATGTTCAAACGAACAGGGTTCAATACGCAGGTGGAAACTATTTGCAGAGGGCATTGGAAAGTTGGTGCGCCAGTACGAATGTCTGCGTGGTGATTATGTTGAAACTTAGCTGAAAGATGTATAGGCGGTTCGGAATAAAGTGAGCACTCAAAAAAGCCCTGTTAAATTTCCCCTTGCAGCAAATTCGTATCTTTCCGCGCGCAACGTCATAACGACGGGAAATGTCTAACCTATCTGGACACGTCACTTAATGCTTGCGCGTTTAAGATAAATTGTGCAGTCGATAGGAACCTATACAGTTTGACAAAAAAAGTTTATTAATTATGTAAAACATAATTATGTCAAATTTAGTTAATTTTATTTAAATATTGCTATATTAAAATAGGAAAATACACGGAACTACTTACTGCAATACGCTGCCAACCATACAAGCAGTAAGGTAACTATTGTTAATGTTGAATTATATGCAGTAATGGCTAGTGACTTTTTTCAAAGGTTAAATCTTTAGTGCTCACTTTATTCCGAACGACCTATACGTATCTTTGACAATAAAACTAGTTTACAGTACATCCCCGTATTTTTACAGCCCATCGGAGATTGAAATAATAATAATAACCATAATGTTGTTGATCATGTGGTGTTCATATTATCAATATGGTGGCTACTAAACATTTCTTGATCTCACGTGATATTTAAAGGAATAATTTATCCGAATTTCAAACAATTCGGTACACATGTAATTCTTAGTAGGGCGACTTGAATTTTACATATTTTGTCCAGTTTTTGAAAGTCATGCACCTTTGAAATGTTTTTTTAATTACATTAAAAATATGAGGAACAGAAAGTAGAGTAATTAAATATGTAAAAACTTAAATGATCACTGCATAAATTGAGTTGTCCTGCTGATTATGTGCGCGGTTAACAATGTGAAGGCTAAAAGTTCGATTCTCGGTGGGTCCACTTTTTCCTATTATATGTACACATTATTTGTTTAGTTGTTATTTTCCAAATAGTTTCATTTTCATCATCTGCATAAAATAAATAACAGATTTTTTTTCGCCCAATGCAAGTACACATATGTCTAAAAGGCTTTATATTTATTTTTACATGGTATATATGTTCCATGTGCGATTCATTTTTGTACAAGAATAACCTTTGTACTTTTACAAAGAATTTTTGGCTATCAGGCTTCCAAGACTATGCCTCGTAAAATTTTCCAAAAAAAAAAAGTAATGTTTAGCATTATAGGTGATTTGGGGTAAAATGAACATTTTCGAAACCCTAGTTATTTGTTTACCTTAACATAATTGGTAGTTTCCTGATATTTTATAATATAAGCAAAGCAACCTTAGTAAGCACTGTAGCAAAAATTGACGTCTGTAAGGTCATTAAAAATAGTATTTTAAAATTATTATTCTAGACAAGATGATCGTCAATTGCGAGCCACATGTATATGAATGTGTGTTTCAAAAGAGATAATATATTGATGTGTTGCAGATACGTATAGTTTTCTCCTGGTGTGACAAAGTGCGACAGGAAGTCGTATTCGCAGTCTGGTGGTCTAGTATTCTATCCCGGCAGACAGCAGTCTATCCGGTACTAGACACAACGCCATGTGCCATCCTAATGCTTCGTCCACACGTTTAGGTCTTGACTTCGTTTATGGTGGAGATTAGCTGTTCATTTAATGTTTATGTGTTTTTTTTAATCGCCTATAATATGTAACCTATGCGTGCACCAGTATGCACATTTTTTGACCTATTGTTAAAACTCGTCAACACGCTTCTCGAATTTCCAACAAACAAGATTCCGTAGGGTTAAGTACATTTTCAAAATGTAGTCATCTTCGTATTCGTGAACAAGTGCTTGACTTTTTCAGGAATTCGACGCCTTAGTAATTACATGTACTAAAACTAATCTCGATGGTCACAACATCGCATTAATTAATTGAGTCTGGAAGTTTCCGAGACTGTGCTCCAATGGGCGAGCGAGTTAACCACGAAAACTTGAGCATTCGTTTCCACCCTTTGTGCCTTCCCCACTCTCCGGAGAAAAGTTGCTCTCCTCTTACCAAATATCGGCTACCCTAATATTGCTGATAGGTAGTGATTTATCAAGAGGAAACTTGACTCTTTGCTTTCAACGTACGTTCAACACGATGGAAGCTGTATGTAAAACTATTGCCCTGTTTAACAGAGCCAATGAGAATTAAGCTAGTGTAATATTTGACGCCTGTGATTGGTCTATAGAAAACTATGTCGTGTCGGACAGTTATCATTCAATCACATATGTTTAAAGAAACTGCAGCGTTTTCAAGGATGTGTTGGCAAGACAAATTTTCGCGATAAATCACCATCTTCACCGATAGGAGTGAAAGATCGCCGTCGAAGCCTCTGACGACGTCAGCATTCTCGCACGACTAGGTGGTCCGATATCGATAACGCCAGTCGTTCGATATCTCGCACATGCACGTCACAATGCATGTCTCTCACCGGCTGCCTCACGAAACTCTCCGAGCTGCTCTTCACCTGTTGCCACCTCCATTATTCCGCGCAAGTTCTCCTCGACCTGCCTTCCGCCCCGTCAATCTTTCGTCAATACGTCATTTCCGGCTGGTAACTCCATTACCGCGCACGTGCACCGAGTAGAAAACTACAGCCGGAAAGTTGGCACCACGAGGCTCTACGTCTAGTGGTTTCTCCAGGGGTCGGGGACACAGGAAGGCAAATTTTCCGTGCGATCGCCCGGCAAAGCGTCGGGTGCCGCTGCCCTCGCCTCGCTTGCTTCCCAAAGTGGAATATTCCCGACGACAACAGCTGCCTGTTGAAAAATGACTGAAGTTCCCGGCAGCCTTTGGCAACACTGGATTTAATCCCGCCCTCGCGAAATGTTCACGCACCAGGCGCACATACCTGAGGAGCACAATGGGTAGTATACAGGATGTCCGAAAACAAACGCCCAATAAGAACACCACGCGAATCCTGGGCTAAAATGGAGACTAAAATGTTAACGGCAAAATTATGAACGACGCAATGTGACAACACGGCATGGAGATAGTTGCCCCCTTGCGCTCCACGATCAGATATTATTTTATGTATGTTACGTCAAGTAAACGTAGAATCATGTTTGGACTGCTCGGGATGTTAACCTGTACCCATAATATGCTGGTAAGAACAGTTGTAGTAAGATATGTGAGGTATATGTGGAGCGCAAGAGGGGTGTATGTACAGTGCTATGTTGCTACATTGTGAAAATATCATCATACAACATTTTGCCTCTGACGTTATCGTCTCTATTTTAGCCCAGTATTCGCGTGGCATGCTTATTAGGTGGTTGTTTCTTGACATCCTGTATAACCAATGCGTAACCAAATAATTCCAAAGGGTTACTGCTATTACTATTCCCAGTACGCAATCTGAAGGCAGTATTTCCGATGTTTTTTTTTATCTGAAAGTAGCAAAACGTAACCAATCGTTGACGGTTTTCTTAATTAATAAAGTTGCATATGTTCGAAATTTACTCAAATGGGGAGCGTACATTACAGTGCGTGTATAGAACTTAGCCAAGTAATATGAACGGAACAGTTTTCTGACATTTTCTCGCAATGGCGTATGTTGTAAATAAACGGGCTCGTTTACAATACAATCCACTACATGAATTGTTCAAAGAAAACATAGCCAAGTAAATGTTATTTTATGCGTTTTACTATCACACAATATATGAAACCAGTGTCAGGAATATTAAACAACTGGTGAGTGAGTACTGGTGTTATAATTTATTCAACCAGCGAAAGTAAATTGTTGTTTGACGGTGGAATGTTTCAGCTACTAAATAAATGACTGAATTGAAATACATAGTTCTCTTTGTATGGTAAAACATTGTTGCGACCACATTACTGGTTTGTTAATGGTGTTTTACTGATATGTTGCCTCATTGTGCATATAAAATGTCATCGTACAACATTTTGCCGCTAACATTTTCGTCTTTAATTTAGCCCAGTATTCGCGTGGCGTGCTATTATGCGTTTGTTTCTGCACATACTGTATATCACAAAGTAAGATGTACTTGCGTAAGTTAATTACATGTACTGCAATGTATGCTCCAGATTTCAACAAATGTTGATTGTTAATTAAGACATTATACTATGGAAATCGTTATTGTTTCATTGCAGTTGACTAACACGAGGCAATTCTTACAAAAATTAATACAATAATGATGGGAAATAGGCTCTTTCACTAAATAAACAGTTAAGTTCACATATTCCATGGTCTAAGCGAACTACAAATAAAACTAAATGTGTTGGCATCTTACCCAGAAACCACTATGGCCAATCACAGTCAGGTATTGATTGTCACATGACAGTCATATTTACCCCACCTCAGAGCAACAAACACAGGGGCGGATCCAGAATGGTTTTGAGGGGGGGGGGGGTGCGAATATATTTTTGCCAACACCGGTTGGCTGATTTAAAGCGGGAAAATTTTCAACTTAATATGCAAAATGGTGAACTTTGAGAAGATTTTGAACGTTAATGTTTAGCACACAACAGACACAAATTGGAACATTTTTGAAGAGTTTACAGTCAGTTTCTTAGAATATATTGCACAGTTCGTAACACCTACTGAAATTTTCAGTAGTTTGAATAAAAAGTATAACATTTCTAAAACAAGGTTGGGCTCTTGGGGGGGAGGGAATTTTCCCAATCCTCCCCCATCCGCCACTGGACAAACATGGAGACGAAATTGTATGTTATGTTGGACACGTATAATGCACGTGCATCAGAATGCATTAGAATTTAAGTACTTCGATTAGAACAAAACCGCAAGTATCTACTATTCCAAAAATATGCATGTATGTTCGAAAATATGATAATAACACCCCAAAACAACGCGAAGTTCTGTGGTACACAACAAAGTGTTTGAAGAAACAAAACACTGTCGAAATTTATTCGCTTACTCTATTACCACTAGGCAACGTGTTAACACGAGCTGGAAGAAAATCCATTCTTATGCAAAATATTCTGCTATGTACAATGCTATACCGACGAGTATAGAAGAAATTAGGTATCGGGTATAAACAACATGTATACTAGTTCTATGGACTCTCGGATAAATGAATTGCTATAATCGTAGCTGCAAGGAAAAACTACTCATAGTCATTTGCACGAACTGTTTTGGACATACGTCATCGCAGTACAATGTCATCCCATAAAATCGTAAACGAGACAAGCGAAAACAATAAAATAAACGAGTCGAGATTTACTGTAATCAACATAAACGGAAATGAAAGATAAACGTAGAAAATACCATAAGGAATTATTTCAGTTATACCCCGAGGGAGGGGAAGGAGGTGGACTCCAGAACATCACACTTAAGACTGAAAAGATAATCACCAAGACAGAGACAAGGTTATAACCAAAACAAGGTTACACGCGACGTCACATACACGGTGACGATACGGAAGAACACTGTAGTTTTCCTTTGTCGCGACGTTTCGGGAGATAATATCTGCTCCAGTGATAAAGCAGACTAAAATATAACCTAAAAGTCCCGCATGTTAAGTATAGTTAATTTCTTCGTATTGCAGGCCAACTGGGCTGACCACTGCGGAGAGCGTCGAGATTATCCCGCTCTGTGGAAGTGAGGGATACTCCCAGAGAGACGTTGCAACAGCTTTCAAGGTTCGTATAAAACATTCTGCAGAATATGAATGATCACATGCGGATGTTTTTTGGTGTTTCAAGCAATCATATTGAACACGCCGGACACAAATTTTAATGTAAGTTGTTCTTCCGATGTAGCAGGATTTTCGGGGCATACTGTACAAGTAGGACATATTTTACTACTGCAGTGGCGTTTGTCCAAAACAATGTTTCATCATGAATCTCCACTGCAAGAAACTTTCCAAGAAATTATCATTGCTAGCAAGCTTACTGGTAAGAAATGTCTCTTGTACGTGTGGTTGATGGAGTTAGGTAAGATCGCGGGACATGTACGCCGCCAGAGAGTCTCCACGGACTGCATTCTCGCTCATCTCCCTACGACCCGACTGGCGCGGTGCCCCAAGGGACCTCAGGGATGGGGAGTGTGCCCGCCCTCATGGGAAATGTACCTCGTAAAGCCCGCACTCTGGCTCGCCGCCGCTGAATTCTCACGGTAATCTCGAGTATTCACCAACCGCAGCGCATCTCGACGAGGAGGGTGGCTGGATCGACGCGGCACACTAGCTGGCGAGAAATGTGCCAGTGAAAGAGTATCCAAGAAGATGTCGAGGTGGGAGAGGATGCGGTTGCCTGCGAGAGCTTATGTACAAAGTGGACGCGTCGTTCAAAAATATACGCGATTCCAAAATATATTTCCAGTTCGTTTGATGCTCGAGTCTCACTTCCGCGCCATTACTTCTGACGAATTAAATTATCTGCAAGAGTAATTTTTAGAAACTATTGACTGGCGTTTTTACACATCACTCGGAGGACAATATAGAGACGCAAGACTTGTACTTTATAATGAATTTAAACAATTGTTGATATTTTTATTTAATTATCTGTCGTCAGGTTTGACAAAGAAATTATGGACATCACAAGCACAGTAGGTGTTACTGGATTTTCGTATTGTTATGTTATTCAGAAACACATATTTAAAACGTATATTATCGCATTCCAGTAAAATACATTACCTTCATAATCCTATTAACATCTTAACAATATTCACAATGCAATTAGTCAAATATTTTTTAATTAAAAAAATATTCTCGTCTCTTCTGAGTCGTCGGGTTATGCGTACATACAATAGGTGTCTAATTTCGAAATCATTAAAGCGCAAAAATATTTTTAGTAAATTCAATTAAAATATTTGCATTATTTATAAATGAAAATTAAACACGTGGGGTGAGAGACACCACTTCAAAACATCTTGGTATCTGCAAGCCTTGAAAAGACGAGGCGGGATTAAATAATGAAACTGTAGAACGAATACAGGAGACAATATTGAAGTGTCGAAGAAAAACTGTAACAGCACGTTAATGTACATTCCAATACTCTCACGAAAATTATCGACCAAATACGTTAGCTGCTGATGTGTGGACCGCATTAAATTAACAATGTAAAGTATTTTATGTATATGTAGAAAGTTGACCTGCGATTTCCGGCTTTTGTTCGTGGTATGAAATTATTGAATGTATTATTATTCAAACATATAATCATGACAATTCTTTAAACAGAAAAGGTCTTCTGGGAGAAACACGGCTAGGCATGTTGCTCACAAGAGAACACAGACGTGAAAACTTACGTACACTAAAAGCAGGCGCTCGGGAGAATTATTTTCTAAGAACTGATTTGTATTACGAGATGTCAGCGAGTCCAGCTATTTTTCAGGTGAAAACCGTGGGCTTTAAAATGTATCTTTAGTAAAGAAGGCAGTGCTAGCATTACTCTAAAGAGATAATATTTTCTGTAATTATTAAGTTCGCCATTTTTTTGCTGCTTCTAATCGATAGAAAGTTTCAACTTTATTAGAAACTTCTACAACTAACATTTTCGGGCGAAGGGGAGAGTACTGTAAAAACTATTTCTTTCGTTCTCTCTCTCTCTGGTCTGATGTTTGAGAAGGTGGTTGGGAATGGAATGGGGAAGGATGGCTGAAAAAAAGTGACCAAGAGCTTTCCTACGTCGGAAGTAGTTAGCTACTTGTTTAGCGAGAAAAATAAACCGGATACAAGAGCATGGAGAAAAAAAAGTTATTGCAGGGTAAAACTAAAAGCTTTCAAACACTAGTGCAATCAGTGATTAATTGCATTTACGTCATAACTAACACATGAACAGTTTAATCTTTTCACGCTATAGAGAGAGTACTCTGAAGACCATCTTGTCAAGAGTTATAATTAAAATTATAAAAAGTAATAATAATGTACCACGTTTATAAAACGGACTAAAAAGTATAAAATAATTTATCGTATGAAAATATCTGCAAGATTTAAAACGAAAAACAATATAAGAAGTGTAGATTGTAGCTGTCGTTGAGAAAACTCACACAAGAAGTCATTTTAATTAGAAATAGTGAACTATTTATGCATAAATTAAAAACTGCAAGCACCCCACAGTTTCCGTTGCAAATTATAAAAGTAATTTCGTAGGATAAATTATTTTATACTTTTCAGTCTGTTTAAAAAGAACGTGGGTATATTTATTTATTTTAATTTTAATATTTATTTTCTATTTTCTAGTCTTGTGTGTGTGAAATGTTTAAACAAGCAGATTTTGTACCGAACAGACAATTAAACAAACAGACAAGACAGCGAGTTAATACTGCATTGTCCTCCAGTTCTGAGCTATGTTTGATGTAAGGTCTCTGGGTCATCGGGAAATTAGTTTAAAATCTATTGCAAAATTTGGACCGAATAGACAAACAGACAGATAAGAAAGCGAGTTAATAAAAACGCAATAAAATATATTTCTCAGAAACCTCAAACATTAAGGTTTGATCAAGTTTGAATCCATGCCACTGTGTATATTATCTACACTCGTATTTTTATGTTATTTATTGGCAGAAATATATGAACTGGCTGAAGACAAAATAATAATTAGAGCTTCAAAAGTTCTCTCCTTACCGTGAGAAGCCTATAAGCCTCCAATAATACTTGCCTTAAGTCTCCTATGAAAACTGCCCTTCACTGATCATGCATGTTGGCCTATGTCAAAAATGTCGAGACGACAGAAGGGTCTGTTTGGTATTGTACGGCCACTAATAATTACTTTGTTTGGCCTGGGGTGGCACGTTCTGCGCCCGCTGTACTTTGTAGATCCCTTCGTATATTCATACCAATGTTGCAAACTATGCCAAGATCTTTTTAAATACATATATTTTTTTATTTTGGTATACATAAAGATTTGCAAATATCACCAGATAACGCCCACAGATATTTTAAATATACTGCATTTAACGGGTTATTTTTTAACGATAATTGCAACATGATTTGTTTCAGGTATCACAGCTTCAGATAACTGGCTCGAAAGTGCGATATAAAATCTAGAATAACTATTTTTCCCCAAACGAATCTTAGCGAAATGAGATTTATTGTTCTTTCATACTAACGTTGATTTGACCTACATCTGATTCGCATAGCTCGTCAGGTAAATCTTCTCTATTTTTTCACCTTTCAACTGTTAGTACTTTTGGGCTCGCTCATATTACATAAACATTTTTTTGTTGATCACGATTGCAGCATTAGGCTAACATTTGGTCTTGGGATAACGTAAAATCGCATAAACGAATGTGAGACAAGAATATAACATACGCGTTTAATATTGTATATAAAATATTAAAATATTTGAAGTTATTTATCACTATATCGAAGAGAATCTCGACTGATACATGGCTAACTACCTCATATTTGTCCGATGTATAATTTGATAAGAAATTTATGTATTCAGCTTATCCAGGCACTCTAACGAACGCGTTTTCGTAATTCAAAAATCTCTCTAAAGAAAACCCGAACACTTTCTTTCTTAAACGACAAAAACCCGTAGAAAATTAGCAGAAAACAAAACTTTATGGAAATTTAACCAATTAAAAGCGCTGTTAACTATGTGTCGGAAATACGAAACAGGTATTTCCTCTGTTGTAAGCGGATAACAGACAAAAAGTTTCATTCCTTTATTGACAGCACCCGAACATTTGAAGCGAAAGCACTAAATAATCTAGTAGAAAGTACGTCACAATGGAAACCACATCAAAGTTCCATACATGTGGAAATAACTGTTATTAATTACTTAAAAGCCAGTGCTTGCATATCCGGAAACTTAATACACACATTCATTAGTATCGACCACTGAAGGTTTGTTTGGTTGTTGGAGTAGAGTAATTTGTGAATGGAATTAGGCTCATTTTAACATGGTAACTTTATGTTAGAAAAGAAAAATAATATTAGTTTGAACTATGTCTATATTTCCTGAACATACTTTCGTTTGTTATTTGAAACATGTGCAATATAATGAAAACATTATTGTATTTTAACTTCAGTTCCGAAGTCTACTTGAAATTATTTATAGTTAAACGATTTGGTAGACTTTAACAAAGTTTATTAGTTATTTAAAAATATGATTACAAACACTAATGATTTAATAATTAAATCTGGCCAATTGATTTATATTAAGATCACGTACTGAATTAAAAAATAATAAAAAATAAGTACACTTTAGACATGCCATAATATTGTTACAAAATGGCGTTTAGTACATCAGGAAAGTAAAAATACGCCTGCAAAAAAAAAAAAAAAAACGTAAAAAGTCGTATTGAAAATTTACGTGCTATGCCCGCTGTGTCATCTCTTGAAACAAGTCAATTCACAACTGTTATAATCAGCTTGTGCAGACTAACATCAGGTTAAAGTTGACGTCGTATCCGATCAATTTATTTTTATTTATTTTGGTAGTTACGTGAAGGATAGGGAGTAGAGAGTCAGCCAGGGCCTTTGTCAAGGGCGTTCGAGTGGTATAATATCATAGTTTTATATTTTTATGAACTAGTGTTGGTTTTGTAGACGGTACCAGTGAGTGCAGTTTACTATTCTCACATAGTTCTCTCATAATGATGCATCAAAGTTAAAATTCGCATGTTACGCTGCCATGAAAATTGTGAAAATCAACAGATATACTCAAATGAAATAATTAACAGTGTATAACATGCTATGAATGATATAACCTAACATTTATATACACACAGCGTAATATTTTGAATCTTAAAAAAAAAAATTGCAAAAATAAAGGGAAAAGTACAATTTCAGTATTTTTTTTTTTTTTTAAATACTAAAGTTGCTCACTGTTAGATATTCTAATATTAGGTTACGTAACCCATGGTCTTGTTCTTTCACCGAGAATTATTTCGTTTAAGTCAACTGGTTTTTAATATTTGCATGACAGCGTAAACCTAAAAATTTAGACCTCGACGCACCGTTTTGAGACAACTACGCGAGAGAAAATTGTTTAGTAAAATGAAACTGTACTCACAAATATCGTTTACAAAACTAATTCTTTTTCCTAAAAATATAAAATGTAGGCAATATTAAACGCACTTGAATCCGCTTAAAGGACCAGCCCAGCATTCGCGTGGCGTGATTTCGGAAAACCCTGGATAGTCGTAGTCAGGATGGCCGGAGCCGGTGATCGAACCCGGGTCCTACCAGATGCGAGGTGTTTTACCACTGCTCCATCTCGCTCACACACTTTCTGGAGTCTACATTGTCACAGCTTGAAGTCCTGACAGTTTAATTTTGTTTATTTTAATATTTGCTCATTTTAAATCATCTGCTTTGATTGAAAGGTTAATGTTTTGTTTCCCATTTTAATTTTGAAGTATATGAAATTTTTCATGGCCACAAGCCACGGTCGTAGAAGTACAGGTCTGGACACTCGCCTATCTACCAATGCTATTGAGTTGACCGCGTTATGACTGAAAGCGCCACTAGCAATGAAGTGTTGTTTTAACATTGCAGTATAGCGTCTTACTAGCTGGTCTCCTAGCAGCTCCGACACGAGTTTGCTCCTTGTAGTCCCATTTGCGCAATGTTAAAACAACCCCACAGTGCCAGTGGCGCCAATCAGTCATAACGGGGTCAATTTTCAACTCAAGTGTCCAGACCTGTTCCTCTATGGCCGTGCCACAAGCCACTTTAAATTAAGCTTTGTGAAATTATGTTACTTCTATGAATATCTGAGTTATGTATTTATTATCTGGGTTTGAACTGTTAAATGAAGGTTTTTCTATGATTTGTAATCAACAAAATGGCAAATATACCTCAGTTATGTAAGAAATGGTGATGGTTTGAAGTTTTGCTGTTGTTAATTATTTAGTATTTCTCCCAAAAACCTCATCATGTTTGCTATACAAATATTATCATCGGAAGAGTAACCAAGAAGCAAAAGTCAGGTATATTGTGATTGTTTTGGACATTAATTTTCAGTAATGATTGCAGCAACTAATAGGACATAAACATGATCCACAAACCCCAAGATCCGGCCCTGGTGATATTAGAGAATATATTTACAGTGTGACACTAATTACGTACCTCTTTAAAACTAATTCAGTTAATAACTAAATCAGTAGTTTGTCTTTTCTGGCAACCGATACACAAGTTTAGTACAGTTAGTTCATTTTTATGCTCTGGTCCCACAATCATATTTAATAACCTTGTACTATGTTCCAGTAATACACATTGAATTTCATTGCTCCTTTCTTTATCATGTGGTGATCTAAGGACTGATCGCTTGTCACGTCAACGGATACTGAGCTAGCCGACAAACAACATTAACTTTAATTAAAATTAATAGACGTCACAACATGTACGGGGAGCTTGCTGGACACGAGGACATGACGGAGGCACTTCATTTGACAAGAGTGCTTTATGTGGACGAGCTTTCTCTTCTCTGAAGATTGTACGAGTATGACGCTGGACAGTTTAGTGTCTCAAGCACGGTTTTAGGTCTAGGCACTCACCTACTATTCAATGCTTTACCTTTGACCCACTTATGACAACAAAACTGATGGCGTCACTGTCGCAGCGGTGCTGTTGTAAAGATAAGTTCGTTATTTTAATCAAAACTCAAGTGTTTAAAAATATTCTCGTTAAACTTAAGTAAGTTTCTAATATTTGTACTTAAAAAATATAATACATTTATAGTGGGAAAAATAATTTCTAGCACGAGAGTGCTAGTGGCACCGCCAGTTTTCATCCATATTTACAGATAGTAAAGGAACTAAAATCAGTCATAAGGGGGTCAATATTTTATAGCAGTGATCAGACCTGAACTTCTAAGGCCGTGGTCTCAAACCACTACCAAAGTGACAATAATACTCTATGGCACTATGATGCTGGAGACGTTTATAATAAGTAACCAGCTGGAGTAAGGTAAGTTTGTTCAGTTACGTAGCCAGGTTTTGTCGACTGCCAGGTTATGTCTAAACACACGTTCACGTCGTTGGTAAGACGTCTCGCACTTTAACAATGCTAAAAAAACTGTACTTTCCCATATTGTCCTTAAGACATTTGCTCATACTGCGTACATTCGCGTTATAAGGCCAGTTTCGTCTGCTCTATCGCAGGGTGAGCAGGGACATATCGAGAAACAGCTCTTTAGACTTATTGGATGCTTGAAAACTTTACTCGAGTTACTTCTTGCACGCTTCAAACTGAAATTATGCCCTACCCAGTCTATCCTCGTGACTAGTTATAACCGCCTGAGTAGTAATAATGTATATTTCCACGTGAGATCGATGCATCCTCCCTTGACTTGGAGATATACTTGTGCACGACGTTCATCAGTATAAATACACAACAGATACTCATTGCTGAACACAATGTGATGGCATTTGTAGAGCCAAGATTTTGTCGCGAAACGATTTTTACCCAGCTTTGTGTCATTGCCTTACGTGCACATCGGTAGCTGTGCTTCATGGTTATTGGCAGCGTGTCTTTCTTCAGACACGCCAGTCATCAGACTGCACCAATCAGAACAAAATTACTCTGACACACATCATCTGTGGTTTGCCAGTAGAACGGCAATACAAGTAAGAGTTAGAACATACAATTTACTGAAACCAACTGGCGTAAGAATATTAGGTCATAAAACCGTGGTTATAGCTACTCATTTTCTGTACTTCTCCAAACGTCAGCCGAGAGGCACGGTGGCCGAATGGTCTGACCATTCGCCTCCGATACCCGGCGGGGTCGGTCCCCGGATTTTCGCCCGTAGAAATCGTGCCGGACAACTCCGTTGGTCTGCGGGTGTTTTTCGGGGGCCTCCCGTTTACCCTTCCCTTTAACTCCGGCGCTGCTCCATATCAACCTCGTGTCACTCCTCACCTGCGCTGAAGACCTCGATGTTACGTGCTGACCAAAATCTTTCTCACTCATTCTCAAACGCCAGCCTTTCTGAATGGCATCTAACAACCTATGTATGGGACGGTGGCAGACATGGTGCGGGATAACGCAGAGTGATTGTCCACATCTATATAAAGATGGCTGGTGACGATGTCATTGGGTCGTGTTGTACTTAGTGCACAGAAATACAATCTTTAAATGGCACAGTAGATCGTTATGAACCGTAACTTTCATGTCGTTTATGGTTGCCCTCAAGTATCCAACTTTTGCTAACATCGGTCCGTTTTGGCATCGCAATGTTCAATTGTTTGGGTAAATTGTGACTCCCAAAAATCTTCGTAAATTACTGGTATAGATAGTGTCACGTAAGAAGTTACAATAGCTGTATAGAAGAACTTTTTCAGTTAAAAATATTATTTATTTTGTTATAAGTATCAATTCAACACATGGATGAGTGTAACTGAACAGGTACCTCGTGACAGTAGAAACAGTCTTCTAATAGAAAGCAGATATTTATCTCTCAGATCCTATCATTGTGCCAAGTTGTATGTTATCGCCTATAATTACCTCGCTGTCACGAGGCGTGAAACCCACTTACTTAATACATGCTAATAAAATGAAAGCTAGAAAGGTTAAGTAGTTAAAACTTACTTAAAAGTACAAATGTATGCTGCCGTGTTAATACAATTGTTGTAGAAGAAATATGCCTACAGCTATCCATTATTAGAAACATATTCACAGACAAATTTAACTAAGGTTAATGGGAGATTTAAGTTCAATTTAAAAAGTAAAGTTTCCTGTTTGAACCTCGGCCGAGAGTGTGTCCAAACAAACTAATTTTAACTATGGAAATTCAACTATCTTCATCCGAAGCGTATGATTATCTTAATTAAGGCCTCGAGACTCAATCGACCTTACAAAAATAAATTAAGGTTTTTATATAAAACTTGCAGGTAGAACGTGGCACAGACAAACATAAAGCACGCCAAGACGCCAGAGAAAAAGAATAGGTACAGTGTTACTATAACTCGTGTCGAGGGTAGGCGGACAATGACTGAGGAAGCTGCGCCATTCGGTCTGCGGGACAGAGGTCATCTCGAGAGTCCTCGTCAGTGATCCAAAACTCAAATATTGTCAGGCATCTTTCATACTACTGAATTTTATTATGTTCCATATTTTTTGAAAGTTGAAAAGAAAACTGTCAAATCTGTGATTACACAGCATATTCAATTTATTTTGCCCTAAAACACCAGGTATCACAATATTCCTGCTAGCCGCAATCAATCAAGGAATTATGACAAAAAATATTGCTATACTGTTTGCGGCGTAGTTAGACTAACACTTAAACCGTGATAGTTGTATTGTAGCGAATAATAAATACAATTTACGGTGTACTGCACTATTGTGGATATACGACATTGCAAAATTATGTCGTCTCAGAAATCTTACAGCGAGACTTCGAAAAAACAAACGAAAAACGAAAAAAATTAGAAAATCAAGGTGTAGACAACACATCCACAAACCAAAACAACAGCACATGAAAGATCCCGTAAGGTTTTCACTTTTACTTCACCTGAAGACGGGAGCAGATGTCCGCTCCCGAAACGTCGTGGAAAGTCTAACTTTAGAAATCTACAGTGTTATTTTGTGTCTTCATCGTTGCTGTCACTTAGTCGTCGTCCCAGTTTTGTATGTGCTGTCTTAATTGTGGTGTCCTGAGTTATACAAATTATTTTGTTCTGTATTTCAACTTTCATTTTTGGATGTTAATTTTTTTCCTTCATTTGTTGTTGACTAATTCCTTATGGGACGTCATAATCTTGCAATGGCGTATGTCCACAATAGTGCAGTACATTATTCTCTCCCATTGCAAGAAACATTCAAAGACATTAACAATTTACGGTATGATCGCAGATTGTACAGTTTTCTTCTCAGAATTTCAAGTAAAGCGAAAACTAAACTAATCCAATGTGGAGCGTGAAGCCGAGCTTAACAGGGGCGTATCTTGCTGGACCACATTCACTTTCTAGGGCTGTGTGACATGTCGAGGTCGACATCGACACGTAATGTTCGTCCATTGTTGATATTATTTTGACAAGCTGTTCGGCATGTCGAAGGTCAGTGCCGTTACATTGAGAGCCGAGGTTGGTATGTCGAGGATTGAGGTCGACATCGTCGAGGCTATCATATTACTGACAGATGTAGACGACTGACGTGAAAGTCTAGATGTCGTACATCCCTATCTTACCACTGCAACTTCACTTTTGATTCAAAAGGTTTGTATTTGTAACATATTATGACGTCACACATACTAGTCTGAAATCTATTACTACAAGAAAACTCAAATTCGACGCTTTATTTCATTCAAAACTACGATATAACCAGCCCATCACCGAAAATGTCAAAATAAATGAACAAATGTATGTAAATTCTCGTAAAATAGCCTATGGAAGCAAGACAAAATTTCAAAATTTATAATCAATTTAAAATACTGACCTAACTTAGTAAAGGCGTTCTAAAAAAATTAAAATTAGATTGAATCTTACTTTAGTTAAAATATTAATAGTATATTACCTACACTATTTCAATCGTACGCAACCCTAAGGGAAATACTTAAATTATACCTGTGATATCATTGCATAACAACATTTTGCGAAGTGTGAAACTGCTTTTGAAGTGAAACTCCCTCCGTCATTGAGGATTTTATTTATTTATTACGATAAGGTTTCGAATTTGTGTTTATAAAGTAAACGGCCATGATATGGCGTCGAACATACCTTACAAGAAATATTAAATACATGAACAGTATAATTCTTTCATTAATTTTGATAGTAGTATTACAGAACGAAGTTCTGAAATCTACAATACAGTATTTTATATAGTTAATAAATGTTTTTTTACTCAACTGTATCGATACATACTGACTGCACAATTTATCTTACACAGGCAAACATAAAGAGAAGTGTCCAGAGAGGTTAGACATCTCCTGTCGTTAGCTGTAACGCGCAGAAATATACGAATTGGCTGGAAATAGAACTTTAGCAGGGCTTTTTTGAGTGTTCACTTTATCCCGAACAGCCTATAGTTGAGTCAACTACATGAAATCACACATATCGGTACGTTTCATGGTAGTTATTATTTAACACTGTCATATCTTTTACAACTTATACAATACAATGTTACACGATTGACAGAGTAAAGGTCCCCTGGCCTTCAGTAACATTTACAAGATGCTAGACCTCTGACCAGCAACTCGTCAAGTCCGTATAACCGCCAGAGAGTCTGTCTTCCAACACATATTCCAAGTGGGTTCTCCGGTCTTACCAGTCACATTACCATGTCCTCCCACCTGGAGGGGACACGGGTCCGTAGAGTTCAAATGTCCTAATAATGCTCAATCGCACTGAGCCTCGCGCACTGACATACACAACTTCTTAGAATCAGTCACATAATGAGTCACGCTGGATTTACTCACATGACCATCGATCACTAGGCCCACATTGACGTCAGAACACTATGCAATACACTACCATGATCAACCTTTATGTGGTGCAGCACACTCAAGAAGATTTAATATAGTATTTCTGTATTACTAATAACAACACCTTAAAATTTATTTTTTATTTCGATCACGCATAAGTTATAATCATTTTATAGAGATTTTATTAGATTACAATTTAAAGCAACTGTCCAATTTTATACTTATGCAAAATTTATTTTATATAGTTTCATGTTATAACAAAAAACATATTTTAAATCAAAGAATCGACCAGTGGTTGAATTACCAGTGTTCTATACATGTATACAACCTTATACAGAACCAAATACAAGAGGGCTACCACAATGTCATTGTATTGAATAAAAATTCGAGGATTCTTAGGTGGTTCAAATCCCCCTACTTTATTTTTTAAAAAAATAAATAAAGTAATATTAAATACCAAAAATTGTAACCAGTATAATATTCAATGTTTTGTTACGAAAAACTGCTAAAATTGCACTATTTAGCACCTTGAAATCCAAATTTTCCCGCGGGAGGACCCCTTTAAAGAGGTGGTCTGAGTTCATTACAGTATATTCATCTACACAAATCTTGGCTATGCATCTGGATAAGTGGCACGCTTAATGTTACAGCAAAATTTTCTCACGTATTGAACGAGTATTTAATTTACTATCATGCCATACACAATTTTTGTTAAAACATTTTGAATAATTTCTCAAGTTTCGTGGATGAGGAGAGAGTTTTGGTCGGTTGTTTTTATTTGGCTTTGCGTCTTGTCAACAGCCAAGGTCATTACAGACGGTACAAGCAATTTTACCCACGAACTGGAACTAGGAAAGGAGTCGGCCATTGCCTCTGTAAAGAATAATTTCATCACTCGTCTGGATATATTTTTGTAAACCAGTGAAAACTAAATTCAAGATGGCTGGAACGGAACGGCACCCAGGTCTACCCGAATACGAGGACAACGCGCCACCTAGCTAGTCTGATCAGTTGTGCACATGTATGACGACATGAGGGAAGTACGGAGCAGTGGCGGAACGCAAGAGAGTGAGAAACAGGAGCACAAAGATAAAACCCACCGACAATCGACAGCGTCCACCACGTTTCACGCTCGTGAAAATTGGGAGACACTCCTCCTGGAGTCTTCGTGGGCCAAATTATGTAAAATATTTATACGAAAGACACACAATTTGATTTGAATAATTTGATTCCAAAACCAACAGGTCTATGAAAATTTAACGAAGTCATTCTAAGGATGCTATCAGAGAAAATTAAATTCTATTGACATCCCACCCTGAGATTAAACATTGGAGTAAAAAAAAAAATCCAATACCGCGCAGTTAATTTTACCAGTATGAAGTAATTAAAACAGTTTAAAAAAGGAAAAGTTAATTGCGGAATTCCTCTTTAAATAGCGAGGGGATGCCGAGACACATTAAAAAGCGGCAGCTGAACAGAAAAGCGGACGACCCCAGACTGTTTAGTGTTGTAGATGTACTGTTCGCCGCGCCGGCACAGCGATTCTGCGTTATTGCGCCTTTTGTGTCTGAAAATAAAGAGAACAGGAAGGCAAAAGGGCAAATGAGGAGGTGGTGGAAGATGAAAATGCAGGATGTGAGGGGGGGGAAGAGCACCGGAGACGTCTGTTGTTTGTAATTTCCGCTCACTTGTAAGTTCTCAGATTGGACGTTCAGGGCGACGAAAGTTTCTTGAACCTTCTTGCAACTATGGTTAGTTTCTGCGGTGTTTCGGGAACACGTCATGGAAAAAGTTTTTGGAACCTCATCACAAATACGTGATTCTATTTAACATTCACATTTGTTCACTATTTACAACTTTTAGTAGCCGATATATCGCCAATAACTCAATTATTTACACGCCATTAATTTGTAATACCGTCATTCTTCTTGTTAATTAACGGGACCCCTTGCATGGCGTAACGGACTACTACTTCAAATATCGAATAATACACTGGTGTAGGTTACTTTAGGTGTAATATTATATGTATTAAGTTTATCGCATATAACACAGGCGTTAGTAAAAGTATTTCTTATTTGATAACCAAAGTTACTTTAGTGAAACACGTTTCAAAGCATTGCAAAATATGTTATGTATATGACTGAATTTTAAAACTGATTTAAAAGTAATGCGTTAATCATGTCACGTTATTTACTTGAACTAGTAATCTTTAATTATTTACTTATAATATATATTTTTTAAATTTGTATTAAATGAGGTAAGTATCAAAGTGGTAAATTTCAATCGTAAGAAAATATCGATAGGGCCTAGAATAACACTTATAATTATGATCCCATCTATATAAACGCTGTGAGCATAACATTATCGTGTACTTGAGAATCGCTCAGGAATAATTTAATAAACCCCCAGCATACTCTTCAAACATAAGCATAAAACTAGGATGGGGGAAAAAGTAGGTTTGTAGACGTAATTAAATTCTTTTTCATTTCCAGCCAACGTATAGTCATTTAAAGTTATTGTCGCAATAATTTCAACCCATAATTACTGGTCGTTGAAAAGTCTTGATAAATTTACTTGCTAGTAAAACATTTGGTAAAGATCTCAGTATGTCAACTACTTTAATTGTATTTATAGTTTATGTAACTACTCAATCATGGCTGCGAAGTGATAGAAATCTGCGCCACTTGTTTAATTGACTATAAGCAAAAAGAAGTAATTACTTTTGATTGATACTAGATTTTAATTGTAATTTATTATATGCTACTCGTGACAGTCAAATTACTAAAATTATTTTCGAAATAGGAAATTTTATAACAAAAGAGGAGGAAAATAATGCTGAATGACTACAATAAGAAGTGACGCGAGGAAAGAGCACACTTTATCCTCAGCATACAAAGTCACGCTTCCTGCGATGCGAGTACCATAGCTTGTTTATTTTTCTGAGAATTTCTTTGAGAGTCAGCTTGAAGTTGCAGAGAAGAACGCCTCACGGAGAGCAACATAAATCATGTATACGGTGCCACAAGCACACGGACAGGTGTCGAGGCCTGGGTGACGTACTTTAAAGACGATAGATTACTTGTCAGCCAGGTAGAAAATACGTGCGATCGGGAGGCACATTCGCTACGTTCAAAATCGTTAGAGTCAACAGACAAGTAGAAATGGTGGAAAATTGCGAGAATGTTTTCTGTCAGCGTATTCTTCAAACCAGTGTAGAGTCCTGCATTCTGTATGGCTGGACGAAGGCTGTGTGCCACGGTGTAGCAGTTCACAGACGAATCACAGACGTTCCGTCGCAGCGCGCCAGAATTAGCTAAGACCCATTCAAAAAAAAGAACTCGTAACTAAAGAATAGCGTCAGATGTGAATACATTACATTGAAAGCTAGCAGACAGTCAACGCTTCCTGCGAAAAATCTCAATATTTACAGATAAGTTACCTTGCCATCTGCATAATGACCGAATTCATAAAGCATTCAGGAAAAGTGTCTGTTGTCAAACTTACATGTAATCACTCTGTCTTACTAAAAAAGTGCAGAGGATGTTCACGATAAAATTAGCAATTTTGAATACCATCTTGTCAAGGGGGGAAAAAAAGACATTTAGAGATGGTGAAATTTCGCGAATTCAATGACCTGCATGTTAGTATCAAATATCCTATGCATACTCAAGTTCAGACCATTTGTCCACTAGCTGCTACTCAGTGGAACAGCAGACAATGAACGAATAGACGGGGCTTGAGTATGCATAGGATACTTGATTCTAACGTGCAGGTCATTGAATTCGCGAAATTTCACCATCTCTTATATATTTTTATTGTGACTTGAGAAGTTCACTTTTGAGTATCGTACTTTATGATATCTATACACTGTACTTTGATTATTACTTACGATGATGGGGTCGCGGTGGCCGAATGGTCAAACCACTCGTCTCCAACCAGGGCGACCCGGGTTCGATTCCCAGCGGAGTCGGTCCCTGTATTTTCGCATGTAAGAATCGTGCGGGATTTCTCTTGGATCTCACCCCCCCCCCCCGCCCTTATTATTACCGCGCTGCTCCATACTCACCTCGTGTTACACCCCTCACCAGCGCTTAACTGGCCTCTGGCCTCCCTACCTGACCTTCAAACGCGCTGAAGTGAGTTACGACTATTCTCTTTTCGACGAAACTATTTAACGCACATTGTATCTGTATACCTACGAAAAGCACACACACTTCAAACTATGTCGCTATAGTTTTAAAAATTCGGCACGATTACTAGAAACATAATTTTCTGGCCCCTCAAAATGGTTAAAAATTGCTTGTTCGGACTGGAAAATTAACAATCTGATTCGAAAACCAAAACTATGAAACAAGCGTTAGACTTTGAATTACGCTGCCCATAAATAACAACATGTGGTCACCGCGTACGCCCCATAGGAAAAATAATAATAGTAAAGCACTGCACGCCATCTGAGGGGCTTGCGCTGAGAGGAGATGATGCAGTATATACGTCGGTTAGTGGCACTACTACCTCTCCTGCCTCACACATACAAACACAGCCTATCTAGGAAGGCCCTTTAAGGGCGCCGTCTACTAGAATCGTGAAGAGGGTGCAGACCTTTAACAATCCTGACTTCATTCGAAAACCATTCAACATGTTGTCAAGCGGTTAGGCTACGAAAAGCATTTAAGGATCTTAGTACAGGTCTATAATATTGCCATTAACTGTTATCGTTCCTAACAAGTATTTTTTTGAGTGTGAAAGTGACCGAATTGGGACTTTTGACGCTGATTTTTATGTAAGAGTAATCATTTTCACGATATTCTGAATATTATGGACCTGTAGAGCGACTCTTTCCCTTTCGTCGCGTAAGATAAAATGATAGTGTTGTCGCTGAAAGTCTCATAGTAAAAACGGTTCAGCGGGAACCTTGTAGGCTATTTCAGCGCTTGGCTCGTTGAGGCGACGCGGCATTTGGTGCGCGCTTCAAGGTCGACCTTACTGCTCCGTCGCTTTTGAGCCTCTCACGCGCGGGTAGACGGCGCCCTTAAGACCTCGGTGTTAAGCGCTGACCAAAATAACTCACTTACTTAGGATGATATATTTATATTTAAAAAGTGCCAGGAAAATAAACATGACTGTAAGTAAAAAAGAAGAATTAGGGATTCCACATTGCACACTTGGTCGCGATTTGCCTATGCAGCACTTATTTACGCTTGAAAATAATATAAAATTAATTTAGCTAATATTCACTGTGACGTCGAATAGTAGTTGGCTGTGGAACACACCTAATTAAAACTATTTACGCGACAGAACTTTAGAAAGCTTAGACAGTCCACAAAGTTGGTAGCTTAAATGGTGTACGTAACTAAAAGACTATTCGAATAAGGTAATTCAAGACGCTTAGATCGGCTGAAAACAGGCATATATTTTAATACAAAAATCTTTCCCTGAAACAAAACTATGAATCCCATACACGAAAATTTTTAAGAGGCTAGATATATGACGGATATACAACGAAGGTAAAATAAGTGTCTATTTGAGAACTATTTTGAAGAGGTGTAAGTCACCTTGTTTGCAGTATGTTTCAGGTATGCTTACACAAAGCGACGTTTTACAGGTTATTAAAATAAAACTTTATTTGGAGTAATAAAACCAAATAAATACATAGTTGTATAGTTTAAAAAAAATTGCTTCATACGCCGCTATTGTGATAAGTCTTTGTGCAGCAAGCAGATTAAAATAAATCTTTATTTGGAGTAATAAAACCAAATAAATACATAGTTGTATAGTTTAAAAAAATTGCTTCGTACGCCGCTATTGCGATAAGTCTTTGTGCAACAAGTAGATTATTATTAACTTAACTTAGGCTATACTCTAATCAGATTTTGTATTTGTGTTACTAACTTCTAACTAAAGGTGACAGACCAAGTGAAAGTCACAGAGAACTAGTGCAAAATAAGTAGGGATTACTGATGCAGGAGTTTTTTCGTTAACATGAATCATCACGTACTAGTGCAAACTAACTAACCCTTGTATGCAGGCAATAATCACGTTAAGTGTGTGGCGGGTGGATTTTAGGTCATGTTATGCGGCAAATTAAACTGAACTCGTACATTTAACGAGCAAAAATTGTACCATCTCTAGCGGTTCAGTAGAAAAAATTTACTATTTCATGTGTGTACCAAATATCGCTGACCTTACACATTCCGCGATATTTTCGTCAAGTAATGTACGTATTGTCTGCATTTTAATAGTTCATGCACAATAACAAAGTCAAAGTCAAAATTCTACTGCTTTCCGAAATTACCTAACTTAAACAGTGACACATCGAAATGAGAGAAAACCCACCGAATATAGATGCTATTGGGTACTTATTTAATGTTTCATATCACTGGGGGAAATTGGTATTGAATTTATAAAACTGTTAATATAAAAACAAACAAAAGAACACTTTATAAAAAATTGCGTTCGTGTTATAAACTAAGATAATTTATCAGTTTACTTAAAATTTCCGAAATTGTGTGTGAAGGAACAAACAAATAAAACCATTAAAACGAAACCCTGTCAGTACGGTTTTATCGACTTCCAGTTCGTGTACCATTGCTTGGCTGGGAAGGCGAGTACGTCTATGTTAAGTGAACCGTGCCATTCTATTCATCGTATACACTGGAGACGTGAGCCGAACTCCACCTGAGATGCGACGGGCACCTCCATTAAGGGGCGCCTACACTGCAGCACGCAAGCACACGCACAATGCGGGGAAAGAGTTTCTCCTTGACGACGATCCATCACGACGGCTGTGCGGTCAGGGCGGCGGGCCGGAAACTGAAGACGACTTGGCGCCTCGTCGTTGCGAGGGGGGCAATCAATCAACAGCGCGGAACAAAGCAGCCTTCTCATCTGTCTCTCTCAGCGGGCCGCCACTCAACACATTCCACGACTATCGGCAGCGCTTGCGACATTCACAACACACTGACACGAACATATACACATCAACACATTCATAGAAGAACAGATATCTACATTCAAAGGGGAACTACGCAGCCATGCACACTTCACGTCGACAATGGGACTCGACATTTCGCACGAGTGTTGTCGTAATATCAAACGAACTTCTCTTAGGATAATCGCCATTATGCTCATCATCATTAAGGCGCCCGCCTACTGTCCGTGTGTTTGTGTGAGTGAGGCACGGTGCCAAGGACGACGTCGACAGACTCATCTGGCGCGGTATCAAGACACTGAAACGGCGTGCAGTGGTGTCGTAGGTTATTCGCCTGGCTGACACTTCCAGCGGTGACCTCATATTTTTATTGGTGAAAAGTTTTGAGCAAAGTCTGTTGCATGTTTCTAGAGCCGTTTCACATTAATCCCACGCGTAGTTTTTCTGACATAATAGTTCGAAAACGCTGTTTTTAGTCATTTTGAGGAGCTAGGAAATAATCATTCTTTGAAACTATCTGTCCGTCATCGTCTGAAGTGTATATACTTTTCGTGCATTGATACAGTGGGCACACGTGGAATAGTTTCGTAAAAGAAACGTATTTACGAACACACTGCAACGCATTTTAAGCGCGTGGTAGGCGGTGTCCTTAAGACGTAACCTTATTTAGGCACAAAGTCGCTTACACTTAACGTAGCTTACACTTAACGTCGCTTTAGCTTAACGCTGCTTACGGTCAACGTCGCTTAGAGTCAACGTCGCTTAGAGTCAACGTGGCTTAGAGTCAACGTGGCTTAGAGTCAACGTGGCTTAGAGTCAACGTGGCTTAGAGTCAACGTCGCTTAGTCAACGTCGCTTAGAGTCAACGTCGCTTAGAGTCAACGTCGCTTAGAGTCAACGTCGCTTA
>PNEQ01028889.1:0-29187 GCA_003012365.1 Medauroidea extradentata | reverse complement strand
GCTTACGATCAACGTTGCTTAGGATCAACGTCGTTAAGTTTTAATGACGGTTAAGTACAGCATCGTTTAGATACAATGTTTTGACGCAAATGTATTTTACACTCAAGATCGTTGCTGCACAACGTCTGTCGCTATAGGTACAATGTAGTCTGCACAGCGCTGTTAGAAACATGCATTATACCATTAGCAGAATATTTTAGCAGAAACTACTTAGAGCGAAATAGGGAAAATTCCTAGAAAAAGTTCTTAATATTTACCTGATTCTTCCGAATTATTTCGGCGCTAAATGCAGCCAGGCAAAACAATAGCTCCGTGAACATTGTAATTTTCTAATTAATAAGCTTTAAAAATGCCATATTTCCAAACGCCGCCACAGACATTGAAAACGCGTTCTTATTGGCTAACACATTTATGACGTAGTCTTACTTGTTTTGGCTAGCCACCGCACGCCAGGTACTATTGTGAGCATTGCAATTTTTCACCGACTTAAAAAAAAGAAAAAAAAAACTGATAAAATGTAGCGAACCCGGTTACGTAAAAGTTAATTCGGGAAATTCGCCCGTTGTTTGTTTGTGCATGCGTAATTGTAGATTTGGTAGCCAACAACGAAGATTTATTTCACTTAAGTTGATTTTAAAGGAGGGAATACAGCAATGTATTAATAGCCCTCATACACTGCAACGTTTTGGTTATAGGTTTCAGTTTATGTAAATTTAATTTAAATTCCAGAGAAATAATAACTACGAATTCATTTTATTGTTTCAGATCCGGTATATAGTCCTAAGTTTAGGTTTGAAAGGTCAGACGAACGAAGTACACATGCGTACAAAAAGTGAACCTATTGAGCTAATGTTTGGAATGCGTTTAACTAAACCTGACACAGACTATGATCGAACATCCTGGTTGCGCGAGTCGGTAAAATAATATGGCAGATCAATTATTTTATTACAAGTATATTTTTTCTCTCAGTAATTTTTACGTTTCTCGTGAAAGGCATTGAGACAGCTGTGCTGCCATCTCGGGGCAAGTTTCGCAAGACTCCGCCCACCCCTCAAATTATCGGCCAATCACGGGTGCCTTGAAATCGTCTATTGGCTAATGATGTCGCCGCAGCCAGTGGAACAGCCAAAACACTACAGCTGCAGGGATTTCGTCGCAAACTGCCAGCTATTGACTGCAATTTTTAACTTAAAAGAACTTATTTATTTTATGCTAACCATTTCATGTTGTACACAATACAGCATTACATACATAAACTGTATTTTTGTCGTTAATAGCAGACTATTAGGTCTCTTCTTGAAGCTTAAACCATGCAGTACGCCTTGATTTATCAGACGGTGCTAAAATTAAGATTTTATTGCTGCGCAAACAAACTACTATCCACATTTATACTCTTCGGAGCTCAAACCATACTGGATTTTACAGCATAAACTACTTTATTTAACACAAGTTTACGACTTGAACGTATGTTGCTGTCGTTTGTATGTTATGTACATTTAAATGTACAGTATCATGACGTCACAGGGACATTAATATGGCGGTTCACGTTTTTGCCGCGCAAAACAGACTGCTCATTTTATTTAAGTTTTTTATGGAGTTACACAGACGCAAAAAAAAAAAAAAAAAAAGAAAGCATGGCACCGTTGTTAATTAAATTAAACGCACTTTTAAAAGAAAATATGATGAAAAATAGGGCTTTGCCCTATTATATGTACCCTCAGGCATTATGCTCTCGTGTAGGGGTAGGCAACAGCGTCGACATTTAACACCCAATATCGTATAATTGTATGACTTATCATTTAATGGGTCCCTAGTTGCTTAGAACTGTAAATTAATTAATTCCTTTTCTTGGTTACGCGTTTTTTAAGCATAACTGTTAGACATAAAACAATAATTTCATACATTAAAAAACACCTAGTTAAATCTGGTCCCACGGTCCGGTTCCGGATTTTTCGCACGTGGAAAATGTTGCCGCTAGCCGGCGTATTTTCTCAGAGAACTTCCGTTGCTCCCGTCTTTCTCATTCCGTCCCAGCTCCACACTCATCTCATTTCACGTCCTCCATTCTTCGGACAGGACGGGTGACAGGAATGTCTCGCTAGTCCAGCAGCTGGCCCAACCTTCACCCCGGCCTTCACTCATACACAATGTGACCCTGTCCGAAGGCGGGAACACGTAGTAGATTTTCGTTTTCAGCATGAGTATATTAGTAGTTAAGGGGGCGGTCTACAAATATTTTCATCACTTGTTTTTATCTTACATTTGTATCAGATATTTTTTCTTATTTTAGACACAAAATGTGACTAAATTTTGTTATAAAATTGTTTTATCTCTTATAGTTTTCGCGTATGGCTTGTTAAAGTCAAAATTTGCATGTTTCCGTTTTAAGGACGACACTTAAAACAACTGACATACCAAACTGAAAAAAAAAAAAATCACAGTTGATAAGGATGCCACAGGCTACAATTTATCGTACATAATAACGAAGAATATTTTTTTTTTGTATTTAAATAAAAATGCTGAAATTCAAAATAAAAATTGTAAAACATTTCAGAATTTTTTTAAACTGCAAAAAATATATGATGTGTTTTAACATAGGTGAACTTGTAGCCTACAGCATTATAATTAACTGAGAATTTTTTTCAGTTTGGTATGTGGGTTGGTTCTAGTGTCGTCCTTAAAACGGCAACATGCAAATTGCAAAATGCAAATACCATCAACCCAATTTAGTAAAAAATAGTTGCATAGCTGCCTGACCTCAAAGAGCAACACACACTACAGATACACATCACTCCATCTAGATATTGATATACTGAAAATAAACACATTTATTTGATACACGTTCAAGAAAGCATACCTCTCTGATGAGTAGAAAATCAGGTATGACATTAATTTAGATCAGGTATACGACATATTTATTCGTAGAACATACATAGTAAATTTTTTTGGTCAAATGCAGACATGTTTGTGGTGTATTATAATAACAATATCGAATACGCATTGTATTCAAAACCAAAATGCATGTTGCTGTCTAGGTAAAACTGCTTTATTATGGCTTAGATGTACACAAATGAATTATTTTGCGATGAAAAAAAATGGGGGGGGGGGGGAGAGGATGCATCATAACGCACTCGAATACGCCGATAAACATGACGTGTTAACTTCTTCAACTCTGATTGTAAAACATCTACGAAAGGGAAAGTGAAACCACAACAATGGCGATAAAACGGGCATATGGTTTAAAAATAATAATCTATGATAATATTGAAATTTATAACATGTGATCTGATACGACTAAAACGACGACTGATACGTCAGAGGGACATTGACACAAAGACAATACAAATTATAAAAATGCTAACAGGTTGGAGGAAGTTGTAAAAAGCCATCGTTCAAATAAAACGTTGCTTAAAAATGTGTGTTAGTTTTAAACTATCAGTTTTACGTATATACATACTTGCCTGTGTGCAAAACATGCATCCGCACGTGTGTGTGATGTGTATGCGTACAAATGTCCATGCATGCAAGCATGCGTTCATGCATGCGTACCGCATATGTGAACATGATGCATACGTACGAGTTTGAAGGCAAGCGTATAAGACTGTTTTTTTTTTTTTTTACTATTTACATGTTTTACTACAAAAATATATTTGTCTTGGGTGTAAAATTACATAACTTGCAATAAGAATGGTACCAAATAAATCTAACAAGAAAATATGCAGTTCGATTACATATATGTTCTTTAACGTAACATTCCGTGACGTTTACATACCTCGCTATATGATAAAATCTTCCCTAGCATACTTGCACAAGTAACCATTTATATAGTATTCTAAAGAGAAAGAAATATTTTCTTTATATGTGAAACAGCTACAGTAATGAAGCCATGATCTGAGTTATTCCATGGCATGTGGCCAACAATATCTAGCTGTGCCTTCACGACTCTGCTTTCTTCGCTATCCAGCAAAGTTTGCAGCCAAGAACTTCGGTGATCAGGAAATACTGGAGAGGTGCTGATGAAGTTTACTTTCCACTCAGAATTAATGGGCGAAGGAAACATTTCCAAAAGCCAGGGCTCAAATCGCATTCAGGTCTTCATACTTCAGCGTTCAATCCACCGAGTTGCTTATCTTACAGCTGAGTTTCGTAAGGGTCATCGAAGTTAGCAAGTTTGTGTCTGCCTCTGCCCGAAGCATAAACCGTTGTGAACTTGTGAGGGCACAGCATGTTTCACACACTACGAAGAATAGAATCACTATACAATGATAGTCAACATTATAATGAAACACATAAAAAGAAAAGTGTCCCATATTTTCTGGACTTAATTATTTGATGAACTTTTAATTTAAAATAAAATACAATTTCACATAGGGACACTAAAAACCATGTAGAATTGTTTGGAAAACCTGAATTAAGTATCCAACATTTCGAAAAATAAACTCTCGTGTCGTTACTAAGAACATTTTAGGGATATTCGGTGAGAAGTTTTTAAATAAATATACATAAATGTGTGTGTGTGAATGCGACAAAGACATGGACATCCACGCACAGAAGGATGATATTTCTGTTTTTGACATTGGTATTTATGTGCCGAATGTTTAGTAAGTCGCGTAATCACAGACAAACATGAACGAAGAGTACTCAACTATTGAACACGATTCCCACATCGGAGCAGTGTATATTCATTCTTGACCAGTTCATCTTATTGCGTAGAAATGGACGAACACTATTCGTCGTCAGGGATGGGAGGCACGACCCATGCAGTACCTCACATTCGGTTACGTCTACGTTACTCTCTGAGAGAACTAACTAAACTGGGCAGAGCGTGCACACCAGCAAGAAAATTTTCCGTTCTCTTTAACGTCGCCAGCGAACTTTTAACAATAAACACGATCATTCGAATTATATCTCTAGAGCGTTTAAAGATCTCATATTATTAGACCACGCTAGTAACATCTGATAAAGGCAATACTATTCAAACCTGTAAAATAAACATAAATCCTGTTAAGCGCTTATATGTTAGCGTATAAGATGTGTTAACTCAAATATCCTTGAGAAAAACCACAGCTCGCATTCGTGGTGACAGTGATGTCACACGCTACTTTATATGGCATGGAACATAAGCTCCCCAGAGTATTAATGACGTGTTGTTGTCTCGTTACTGCCTGTGGCTCTGTATGGAAGATTCCAGCTCTCGTGACCACACTCTTACATATAACTTCTTGCCAACACAAGAGTTGTGGCTTTACGACTGATAACATTTTCCAACAATTCTAGACAAGTTTGGAAGGGCCAAAAAATTAGTTAAGTTTCACAAAAAAAAATATTAGAGGAATACAATACTTAACGCTACATCCAGTATTTTTTAATCCATAGTTGGTGTCTTACCTCGCTGAAAATGTGAAATGTAAATATTATAATGAAACGATTTAAAAATTATATCAATCGAAAACGTAAGACTCAAAATGTCCATAAAAGTTGCTTATATTTTATCTGACTTTAAATAAATAATTATGAAGTAATGAAACTATGATACACACTCATATAGGAGTCATGATTTCGTGTAAATTTTCTACTAGGCATAACTTTTCTCGGTACTTACATGTTTAACAATTTATTGACATGTGCTTTTAATCTAATTACTCGTGTAAATGCATTTCTTTAATTTGTTGTGATGACTGATAACAATGTCAGCCAAACTGCTCGAGAGACAAGCTAGCAAGTGTAAAAAGTAATCTTGGATTGCGACTCACCACGTCTATGATGTGATGCAGAGAAATGCCGAAGACCACTTTAAGAGGCTCTGAGGAATTCTCGGCCGGTCTGACGGCCGGGTCGTAGTTGGTCATCAAGTACCTTGTGAGACGGTACTCTTGCTCGTCGCCGGCAACTGTGAACACAAACATACGCAACCCTTAAGAGTGCGTGCTAGATAAATAAACGCTGAAAATATCAATTGATTTATACGCTTATTTCGAAGCCAATACGGATAAAATACTCAATGACAATCCTAGATAATGATATTTGCCAACTTTATGAGTAAATATTTATCTAGAATTACTAATTCGTTACGCGTGATCTCTTGCGCCGCAGTTAAATGCACGATGTTCCGGCGTCAGAGATTATGCCTCAGAAGTTCGTAACACTGGAAACAATTTTGTTTAAAACGTTGTCTAAAACTATTGTATAGGACTGCTATGGTTTAATTTTCGCAAATTGGTTTACAGTTATAGATCGTTGCTTTTAGCGTTGAATTACGTACCACGCCCTCTTAAGATACAGCGCGTTGAGTATCAAGAGATATACAACATTCAGAGCGATGGTTCAAATGTAACTTAGTGGCCTAGGCCACAAGTAGTGCCTTTTTACAACGTGTAAAATTCCTAGCATTACACTTTAATATGTATATCGATATAGCTGAAACGTTTCGTGTGTTGTGAACGAAAATGTTAGGTCTGGGACAGTTGAAACAAGCCGAACTATGAATAACTCCGTAAGGTGTTAATACCTGACCAAAACATGACACTAAAATGTCGGTATCTATGTTTATTCTTTAATAGGTAATTAAGGCAGCTACAATTCCCTCAAAGCCAGGGTTTCGAATGCAGTTTATTAGAATACAGTTCGAGGAACTTCACAAGATGCAGTAATAAATGGGCGATCTTACGTCTCTGAAAATAAATTAAGTCATAACTTTCTCTTAGTTTGGAACATGTGCGTCTGCAACCACGAAAACAGTACTGATATTCTTGTCTTGTCGGAATAGATCGTTTTCACGAAACTCCTTTAGGTAGTAGGTATATAGTCAGACGAAGAACGTCATGTAAGCTACATGCAAATACTCAGGAAGTTGTAAATCAATTGTAACTGAACCGCCAACATGCATGAGTAAAGCACGATGGCTCTCGTAAACCTTTTTACCTCACAAGAAGTGGTTGTGTGGATTGGCTCTGGATGAGCTGCATCTGCAAAACCTAAATCACACGATAACATGAAGGGTTTATGCAAAAACAACACAAGTCCGAAATTTCGGAAAATTGTATTTTTTCATTAATCCATTGGCTAGACGGATATCCTTATGCAAACGTTTCCTGAAAAACTAAACAAGTTCGTCAAAATAAAGTACTGAAATTCAAGCACTTCAACAAAACAAAACAGGTCCACAACAATTTCTACAAAAACAGAACTAGTCCACAATCCGCGTTCAGTGAACAAATTTACGCTGCAGCCCTGCAAGCAGTTGCTGCATGCAACAATTCTGGTTCCACTGAATGAACAGTGAACCACTGAAAGAGATAACGACGACGACGATGATGATGATAATAATAGTAATATTAACAATAGCTTACAAGTTGGCACATACCTCTTTGTCACAGATATTTCTGCATGGGCAGTTCGTTTATATATTTTATGATATAAAAAATAATTTCAGAATAACATATAGCATACATCACTACTGAGTAATACGTTTGCTGAATCTGTCCAACGGCTCAGAGAAACTTAACTAGTGCTATGTAGCTGAAAAAAGTGCTAATGAAATGCATTTATTTGTGTCTGCATATCTTTGGCAGCCCTATTGTTTTATATTTATCTGCTACTTTAAATGCAAAATGGATACTGAAGACAACAAAAATTGGCCTAAGCGCAAGGGGAGAACTGAGAGAAAAGAAAGCAATTGAAGAAACTCAAAGATACAGGCAAGAGTCATATTAATTATGTGGGCAAACATGTGAACCCAAGAACCTCAGGACCCGATTGCATGTTAGTTGTATCTGACTAGCATTATTTTGTACATACTTCAAATATTACTACTTGTGTAAAACAGGCGGCACTCAAAACATTTACATCGCCAATATACATTTTACACACTCGCCAGCAGTTCATCTCAGAGTAATGCTGTACAAACGCACTACTGGATGCTGTTACATGTTAAGCACATAACGTTAAATAAGCAAAATATGTGTACATGGTGGCCACAGAAAATTGGAAATGAAATTCCCTGAATTTTTCTCCAAGTTTTCCCTGACTATTAACAAAAAAAAAAAATCCCTGGCGATTTGTGCGAAATTCATGTGCGGTCATACCCAATTCGCCGTATGAAAGTTTCACAATTCAAGATAAGGTAAGTTGGCTGTACGTCTCGTCAACAGCAAGATCGTTATAGACGGTCACACAAACATGTGTACAATGGCAACAGCTGGGAGAGGAGCCGGCCATGTACTTAAGGAACCATCTCAGCATGCGCCTGGAGAGATTCCAGGAAACCACGGAAAACCGAAATCAGGATGGCCGGAGCAGAAGATCAAGTCCTTCCAAATGGAATTCCAATGAGTTACCATTGCGTCTCCTTGCAATATATTTTGCAATTTAATTTTTGTTTCTGTACTATTTTGTCACAAATACTGGCAGCATTGATACTGAAATGAATGGTAATCAAGTTTACCTCTGCATGTTACAGACATAACACAGTTAAGTTTAAAGGCAGTGGCAGTAAGTGATCATATCACTATTCTCCAACCAAGGCAATCCAGGTTTGGTCACTGGCAGGGTTAGTTTGGATTTTCCCATGTTGGAATTGTGTCAGACAATGTCATAGGTATCTTGTTTTTAGGGATCTCCCATTTCATCCATTCTTCCGGTCCGGTGCTGCCCCATACACAACGTTCACCTCACATAGGTTCTTAAAGTCATAGCTGTAAAGAGCTGTCCAAAATTCTCCACTCAGTTAATTATAATGGGCGTTTTCTCGTAAATGTCTTTTTAAGACATGTTAACATTTAACTTTGTCATAGTTATGCTGCTTGCAATTAGAAAACTAAAGTGCACTGGACTTACTTAACCATACTCTTCCATCCTGCGATCAATTGTTTAAAAACAATAATGAGAACACAAATACTTAACTACTTTACTGATGCTACACATCTAGCATTATACTTTTTTCAATGTATAGTATGCCTACTTGAGAAACTTTTCCCTGACCACTGTCAAATTCCCTGACTTTTTCCTGATTTTCAGGTCTGTGACCACCCTGATGTAGGAGTGTATTTTACTTCATAAACGAAATTTTAAGTATATAACGTTAAATAGGCAAAATATGTAATAGTGTACTGTACTTGATAAACTTAACTAGCAAGTATGCACAGTTAAAGATCATGCATATTGTAAGTTATGTATGCATTGGTAAATGTAATCCACTATTTTCACAGTTTATAAAAAAACTGCAATTATGAATATCAACACTACTGTTTTTACGCGCAATAACAACATTCAAACAACTTAAATTTTTCTGCTTCTTTTGTGTGTTTCAGATGTAACAGGTTCCACTGCTTTTATAAGATAAACGAAGAAGGGAAACAAAACATACTCGCACAATTGAATGGTTTAAGCAGCAAAAATGAGGAAGATTCCTATCTTGCTGGACACATTTCTGTCAGACGTTTTGCACGATCACGTCCGCGGAAACAAGATGATGGGACAAGGAAAGATCATTCGGCGGCCTTCTCTTATAAGGTCGGTGTAAATGGTAAGACTGTCCAGTTTGTCGTCAAGCGTTCATAAGTTTGCATAGAATAAACAAATGTAAAGTATATTACACGCGACAAAATTTGCTTACGTCTGGGAATTCACCGAACGCTAAAAGAGGCAAACATGACAACAAACCTACAAAATATCCCAAATCTATTCATGACTTGACAGTGCAGCACATTCAGTCATTCCAAGCTCGTTCATCTCATTATTATTTGAGAGACAACCCAGACCGAAAATGTATATAGGTCGTTCGGGATAAAGTGAGAACTAAAAATTTAACCTTGGAAAAATATCACTAGTCGTTACTGCATATAATTCAACATTTACTATAGTTGCCTTACTGCTTGTATGGTTGGCAGCGAAATTATGCAATATAGTCCCGCGTGTTTTCACATTTAAATTCAACAATAGGGAAACAAAATCAACCGAATTCGACAAAATTGTATTACATGTAATTAATAAACTTCTGTATTAAAACTATATCGATTCATACTGACTGTACAATTTATTTTACACGCGCAAACATCAAGTGACATGTCCATAGAGGACAGACATGTCCCGTCGTCAGCCGTTTCGCGCGGAAATATAGGAATTATCTGAAAATAGAACTTTAGCAGGGCTTTCTTGAGTGCTCACTTTATCCCGAACCGCCTATACCAGATAACTTAACAGTTTCAAGAATGGGTGAGCTTTTTCTTCAGACTAATCAGGTTAATATTCCTTATAAAGTATACTAGAATGTTTTTTATGAGTTCAACATAACGTTCGGTTTCCCACGATCTGACACATGTTCTATTTATGACACACTTAAGATCAAGTTCGGAAATCCAGAATGTACTAATGAGAAGAAAAATTAACTCTCGGAAGGAAAAAAAAAACCTTCACTTGCTCAAAGCAGAATCATTCCAAAATAAGAAAACTATATTCCGAAAAAAAGTTTGTGCTTGTGATATTGTCTGCTTGAGTTTTGACTACATGCAGAACTAGCCACTGCCTCATTTAAACACAAGTGCAATCTGTTACAGACGTCAATTGTGGTACAATGTCTTTGGCGTTCATAGCTTGGGGAGTGACAGTATTACAATGTTTACATATCATTAAGGTAATGGAAGAAAAGGTGGCAATGAGGTTACGTATTTGTTACTGAAACATATTAATGACAGAATGGAAGCCACAGATGATCTGGTCCTAATCAGTGATTGTTGTGGAGAAAACAAGAACCAGACTATAGTACGCTTTCTTTTTGTAATAGTAAAATGTTTCCATCTATTCAAAATAGTCACGTAATTATTTACTGTGAGAGGTCATAGCTACTTACCTAATGACCAGGACTTTTCCCTCATTGAAATAAAGGAACGACATAATCAAAGCTGCAAGAAAGGAACCTTCTCGCCATACAATGTTGTTAATATGCATCATAATGATCTTGTTGATATCAAGACGGCCACCAATGATTTGTTTTTGAAAACACCAAAGCCTCCCTTAAAATTGAAGTCTGCACGAATGTTGTACATTACAGAACATTACAAATATGTTAGGGTACGTGATACATACACTGGACCATGGCGAACATGTACAGTTTTGAAGGGTGTTATTCCAACAGAATAAGATATACCACCACAGTATGCAGAACCCCTTCAAATAGTACCAGCTAAGGAAACTGATCTTCAGCAACTGTTGTTACCCTGTATGTGAAAGTGGAGAATAGGAAAATATATGAAGATTTGATCCATGGGTCACCACAAGAAACGACACAAGACTCAATGAATGCCATGAAAATATCCAGTGATGATAATAGTAGTAGTTGTGCTGATTAGTGACAAAATACAGCTGGATGTTTTCATGTTCACCGTCTCACAAGCTCTATAAGTACCTTATTCTTGACATAAAATACATTTTTAACAGTATTTGCAGCTTCATTATATAAATGGCAATGGAAAAAACTTTACCAATAATTAGTTTTCCACCAAAATCAGAACACATCCAATACCTTTGCATTGCTCAGAACTGTACAGATAAAGTTATCGTCTATTCACTGTTAAATACAGATGAAGTAGCACATAACTCAATAGCTAGAATTTTTTCGTAATTTTTTATCACATTTACGAGCTAAGAATTATATATATATATATATATATATATATATATATATATATAATTTTACCAACAATCTTGCATTTGTAACTTGTCCTGTTTTTGCCAGAAAGCACTCAATTCGTACCATTGTACTATACGTATTGAAACTGAACAACTAACGACGTTAAAAAAAATTACACCTTGTTGGTACGTGAAGTGATTTTTGAATAAAATTAGTTTTATTTTCTGATGATCTCTACCGCACGTGGTGACCTTGACAGCTGGCAATCAAGAGAAATAGTTAGTTAATATTTTGTAATTATCTATTTTAACTCAACTAGCTTTCCGGAAGGCGAACATTAATTTTCGAGGTTTCATACACTAAACCACAGTCTATGTATTACTCATTTTACATTATTAGATAAATATAAACTTTTCAATTTGTTCTGGAACAGCGGTTGGCGCAGTGGTTACAGCACTCGCCTCCCACCAAGGCGATCCGGGTTCGATTTCAGTCTGGGTCGGTCCCCAAATTTTCGCATATTGGTTCTCTCGGGGATCTCACATTTTCCCATCCCTTCATTTCGGCGCCACCCCACATTCACATTGTGTCACCCATTACCAACGCTGAAGACCTAGATGTTGATTGCTGGCCAAAAATCTGTTGTCTTATTTTACTACTTTCCTTCATTTCCAAGCAACAGTCAGAGAATATAAAATTTATGTTGTATATAACTACGTGAAATGTGTTATTCACTGTTTTAGAGACTTGACTGTCACAAGAAGTGATACGCCTTCTGAAAAACTAATAGAGCTAAAAAGTTGTGTATTCCGCTTCAGGAGTGACTAGAGCCAGAAAATGCTCATTTCTCATCAGCTGACTAGATATTACCAAACGACAGAGCAATAGAAACAAACAAACTGGGAACAGGTTTCACTGACGACCTCACAACCAAATAAGGTGGTTTACTGTAAAGTATAGTAAATGAACAAAGCATACACGCATTGACTTGAAGTGTGCCGCAGGGAATGTATAAGTATATTAAAACACAGAGAGAATTGTGATAATTTGATTAACAATACCGACAGATGAGATGAAACAGTATTACAACCGAGTTAATGTTTTAGTTCCTTCGTTCTTCGTTGCTTTCACGTCAGTTTGCAGATTGCATGTTTAACTGGAAGGGGGTGCTACACTGTGCAACTGATCATACGGTAACTGAACGAGAAACACACGTGGCCACACTTATCAATTTATGATACACGAAAAACAATAAAATTCAGTATAGTAAACATTATTTTCTACCATATATTTTATTTACGTTGCCTAGAAAACGGCAGGATCAAAACAGAAATGCCTAAGCGTAACATCCTCTTTTACAAAACAGCCCCCAAAAGCTCTCTTACGGAATATTTTAACCCCTGCACTTGACGAATGAATCTCTTGTACATGAACTGCATTTAGATGATTCCTCACATAATTTTCAGAGATGATTCTACTCTCAGCCTTGATCTACAGCTATTACATTCATCTTTGCCGAGATTGGCTTCAACGTTTATTTCTTTTACTCGCGGTGTTTCACATCTTAATTACAATGTTTAAAAACTTCCCTTAGAAGATGTTATCACCTACTCTCACTCCAGAAACAAAATGTGCCAGCTACAAACGGAAACGTCACGCCAAATATTCACATCGCAACATCCCAGTGGTAATAAAAATGCATCCGCCTTGTTTGCATTCCGCTTTGGGGTTCTGCGGCAAAAAAGCGAATAAAAATCAACAACGCCCTGTAAATATTTCTGCCGCCGGCTCGATGCGGCCCCCACTGTTAATTATTTTTCAACCACGAGAAAACAGCGTCTGCATGCATTGAAGTCGTCTGGCTGCTGCGCGGCTCAACGACGACGTTAGCATTTTTTTTTTTAGTTCAGAAATGTTTTTTATTAGGAAAAACAATACACGCCTGTAGCAAGGAATTATTTTCGGAGTTGGTCCAAATTTGCTCACAAAAAATGACCCAGAAGAAAAGTTCTTATTTGGTGTCTTGTATCCATAAATGTTTAACATGTACTCATGCACCCTAGTGGTACACCCACGCAAGCAAGTTGCATTAAAATAGAACACATATGAGGCTATGTCAATATTACGAGGTAGCTTTCGCTGTAGTCATGCTATTTGTTCATGTTGACCTTTTCGTTGCAATGCAAATAAGTATATGTAAGTATATTGAATGATTATGAACTATAACGCAATCATTTATTTTATTGTAATATTCGTGACACTATTTATGATGTTTAATTTTACCAAGGTACACAATCATTATCAGTAATGTGTATACATAACATACTTTGAATGAAGCTTGAGTGGATTTCGAAACGCATGCAGATCCAATACATTACGCCCCTTTTTACGTACCTGATTATACTGAATTAGTTAACATACACATGTAAAATGCCACGTAAATGGACGACTTGAAGTACACGCCCCCTGACGTCACCGCAGTGGAAAAGTACTGTGGGAAACAAAGCTGGTTTACAAACATGCTGATTTGTTAGTTGGTGATTGCCGAAAGCAAAACTGTTGCAAGGGTAAAAAATATTAGTTTCAATTTCATGGTTAAGGTACGCAAATACATAAGATTAATGTTTGCCTGAAAAAAAGCGGCAAATTCCAAACAAATAATCAATTTTCTTGACATGTGAAGCCAAACAGCTAAATGAAGGTTATTTTCGGCTGCGGTATCCATGGAGATAGAAATTGTATCCCACACCTGACTGAAGCTCCGCCTCTTTTCAAGTCGTCCATTACCTTTTGCTTGGAGCAAACTATTCTGTAATGAGAAATATTGAATGTGTAAATGTCGTGCTCAAAACCTAAACTATGTGATGCGAATGTTTCTCGGGGACGTTCACCAAAAATTATAATTGTTTTGATATATTTTTTTAAATTTGTACGCTATAGGGTTTGTTTTGTAGACATACATTGTGACTAAATTTTATTGTAATTACGATTTTTTAGCTTTCAAATTTTTGTATAACGCATGTTAACGTCCAAATTGGAATAAACCGGGTTTATACTAGAATGGAAAACCACCTTACAGTAACGAAACAATTCGCACTGAATAATAGTGTCATGGGCTACGTCAAGATTGGTTTAAAACAGCATTGATTTATTTTTGTATTAAAAAAAGAATGACGAATATGACAAAAATTGTCAATTTTCTGATATTTTTATAGAAAAAAGTTCAATGCTGTTTTTATATATCTTAACGTAGCCCGTTTATATAAGCTGCATTGAAGATACGGCATTCAAAAACAAAGACCGGACGTGAAGACAGAACAAGACAGTAACCGAATACTGAACAAAAATAAGAAAAAAATGCAGCAATGTGCGTCTGTATTTCTTTTATTTATCACACGCTAGCGTAACACACAACGAAATTATATGCGTGCATGTCTGTATGCAAGTTCAGCCGGATGACTGTCACTATTAGATGGTTATCGCCACTTCTATGAATATAGCATGAGTGAAATATTTTACTGTACACTGATGCGAGACTTTTGAACAACGGTTTTAATCCACAAATATTACGCACGGAGCAACAAGGTAAGGATATACAGTATTAACTATATTTCTGTCGCCCGTAGCAAAGCAGTGTTCTTTGACAAACCCCATCCTTTGCACACGTTATGTTTAGCTCAGCGGACACCCAGACCGCTTTGATAGTTCGGCACCACAGGGTCCGTATTAATAACACGGCTGTGTTGGGATTTATTTGGAATCGGCAAACCACCTCCAGTGGTTAGTTAATCCATACGGTGCCTTTGTGACAGGAGAAAGTTTCTGTTGAATGCCACGTATCTTGAGAACGTTTGCTGTAACAGGTCTCTCGAAATTAATTAAGCAAAATACCAGGCGGAACTCCGTGTCTTGGAGAAGTGTTTACGACAGCGCAATATTCGTATTTATCCTGAGGCGCTATTTCTGGAGCTGTAGCTTCTGGTTGTTGCGTCAATAAGGAAACACGTATTATTTGATTTTAAAGCTTATCACGTAACTAAAATGTGAGGGATGAGGACACTTTATTCCTGAAGGAAACAATTACTCAGCGATTATGATAACGGTCCTAAAATTCTTAGTTCGCATTTACACCGTAATTACTCCATTCATTCCTTGGATATTACCTTAATGTGTGTTGTTAAACTTAAGTTTTTTTTTTTTTTTTTTTTTTTTTTTTTTTTTTTTTTTTTTTTTTTTTTTTTTTTTTTTTTTTTTTTTTTTTTTTTTTTTTTTTTTTTTTTTTTTTTTTTTTTTTTTTTTTTTTTTTTTTTTTTTTTTTTTTTTTTTTTTTTTTTTTTTTTTTTTTTTTTTTTTTTTACTGTGTTGGTTACAAGTAATTATAAATATACTCAATCTTGTATTTTATCGTATGGTTACCTAAGTAGATGAAATTATGCGACGGGATATAATTGAAAATATGCGTCTATATTAAACTATTTGAGAATTTGAACTGATCGTTCACGTTTATCACATTATAAAGAGTGTTTGAAACGTTTCATTGCGACACACCTGATATTAGTTAGCGTTGTAGCAAAGGAATACATAGTATTATAGAAAATATATATATATATATTTTTTTTTTTTCAGTGTGAACGATTTGTGTGCACTGCACTGATGCCATTCTATTCTCATCGTAGTGTTGTGAATTTGCGTGCATGTTATGTTGAAGTTGTACACAGGACACCTTGGTGACATCGTGGCGGCCAGTTTATGGTGGAAAAAATATTTCTCATGTATCATTATTGTAGTATAAAATCGTAAACTTAGTAATTTTTCATTGAAATTCTTCGGGAATATCCTGGCCAATATTGTAAATTTAATAAAAGTAATGACCTTCATATTCTGCAATTTCCTTGCATACTACTATTTTAGGTCTACGTTAAAGTTTAAGTTTTTTAACACGAGTTAGCGAATAATAATATTACTATGTTAAACAACTAATAGTTTTAAAGATGCGGGCGGGGGAGAGGAAGACGAGGACATGGCGGGAAAGCTACTTAACGAAAATGTTTAAAAGAAACAATGTTATATTATTTTTACGACGCCATACTCGATTAATATCTATGTTACACTGATGTTGTTCATTATTTTACCCAAGTTTGAACAATTAGCTATAAAAATGTACGCGTTTTTGTAGCGTCACAGAATCATTTATTATATTAAAGTTAAACTCAATATAATCAATTAAAATAACATGTAAAGAGTATATATATGTATGTATATATATACAAATAAATAATTAAATATATATACCTAAATATAAATAAATATATAGAAAGGAATTTAAGCAGCCCTGGTTCAAAAATCGTTAAAAGTAAGATATTAGGCAGTCAACGATCAAGCAAAAGAGACTCGCATTACGGGAGCCTCATGACTAATAAGAAAGAATGATTGATTGTAAACATTTTAGTTTTCTGAATTAGTCTTAGAAATCGTTAAACAAGAATATGCAAACTTTTAAAGGTTCCGGAAAAAAATTAAGTGTTCTATTTTATAATTTGACGCGACTGAATGTATCAATTGCAAAACTGAAATGTTCTAGTTCAGTACACAATAAATGAAACTGTTTTCTTATTTTGATGTTCCAATTAAAAAAAAAGAATCTATTTATTTTATACAATTATACAAATTATTCCCGAATTTTAAGTCATTGTTTACTGTAGTATGTACGTTGCTTGAAGAGGAAAATGAAGATGTACGCTCGTCTGGCGGGCTAAGGTTGTTACTACAAGATGGAAGCAAACGCACATCGCTTGTTTCCACCGCATATGGTGGGTTTTCTGAAGAAACCATAAAATATTATTGGTATAAATTTCAGTGTACGATTTTGGGAAATCAAAATAGATTCACTTACGCTTGCAGTGCCTGGATGTTCCAAGAAGTGCATTTCTCTGCAGCAGCTGGTTTAATCAAATAATTTGTTGCAAACATACATTTTCCGTATACCAGTTTAGTTTCTTTCAATTCAGTACATTTCGACAGTTCCGTTTAGGTGAACACTTGTAAAGGCCCAGCTAATGTACTTCCTTTCAAACAACAAAAACACCAGTCTGCCAAATGTCAGAATGAACAATACAATGTTAATAACAGTGTAAGTCGCTTCACAGCTAACGTCCGAGGTCGCAATACAGTATAATTCAATAATGTCGTGAAATATTCTTATATAGTGATTCTTTTCCACGAACAGTATATAAAATACCTTAAACTGCATTCTGCAGCAGAGTTGTCTACTTGGAAAAGTTTTAAAGTAATAAAAAACAGAATACATAACATTTTGCACATTTACTCGTATCTATCAGTTGCGAAAAGTCCGGAATGAAGATTCACCGTATTATTTTCTCTCTTCTCAGGGAGCTACAAACACAGAAAAAAAAACAAGGAAATGGAACATTTACTTAAGTTAAAATACGTGTGTGCGAATTGAGAACTCCCCGCCGGAAATAAAAATTTCCAGTTGGATTCTTCTGACACGCTCCGAAGAGTTCTGAATAAGTGACTGAACCTCTAGTATCTCAGATATTACAAAGATATGTATTACTTCACCTTGAAAAGAATAACTGATAGAAAGCGTAACTGCCGTATTTCGCCGGACTGCTCTGTTTTGATTACGGATACATTTTCAATACGCCTCCCAGTAAGTGCGCGAACATTGGGAAATGCAGATGTGCTTCTACAAAAATAAACATGGGTCGGACTATTCATACAACTTCAATTCTCTCGCACATACACTGAACATAAACATTTATACGCTGACACACGAATATAAATTACAACAACGCTTCAGGCAGACACTGTCGACGATACATTATCTGTTGCATTTTCATACGAATTACAGTAACAAGGTTCTACTTCAATTTGGCTGTGTTCTTTTTTTCACTTAATCTGTTTGCGTAAAAACCATAATTTAAATTTGCAGTTTCTAAAATAAAAACTGATTCGGAAAACAAAACAATAGATTACTTCGTATGGAAATTGCTGCTCAAAACATATTCATTTTACTGGTTGAAGCAACAAACAAAGGTTATACGAACATACGCGATGAAATTTTGTATCCCCGGGCTTGAATGCAAAATATTGGACGTAACATGTTTCGACTTCCACACGATCTCAACGTTATGCAAGTCTGTTCTCTTTGGATGAACGTTAAAAATCTGCCTACAGTTCACCATAGACGGGCAAAATAGAAAGTTCTCGGCTGGCGCATGGATGACTTGCAACGTGTCACGCGTATTCCTTTTTACGAGAATCCGCTCAAATTATTCATATTATGTTTATCTACGAAAGGAACACACACTTGAAACTACACTTCTATGTTTTAAAAATTTCAGCACGCTTGTTAGAAACATGATTTTCGGGCCTCTCAAATGGCTAAAAACGTTTTTGTTAGACTGCTGTAACTCCGAAATTATTACCTGAATTCGTAAAGTGCAATGCGAGAGGCACGCGTTGGTTTTTACTTCATACTATTAAAAAATAAAATGTGGTCTCCACTTAAAGTCCCGTAGGAAAAAAAAAACTACAAGGAAAACCTTGCACGCCAGTTTGGCGCGCTGCGAATATAGGCGATATGCTTCTCGTCAAGCGTGGGCCACTGGCTCTTATCGCTACGCTGTTCACACGCGTCAAATGTGGAAATTAGATATCGGCGAAGACTCCCTTTATGTTACATAGAATTTCAATGACAGTAATCAAGCGGATCAAAGAACACAATAACCAGGAAATACTTTTTACGTACTTGTATTCAGGAGTATCCGGGTTGGATTCACAGTCAGGCCATCTTGATTTATGTTTCCCATGGTTTTCAGACATCCATCCAGGAGAATGGAAGGGTACTTACTAACAGCTGGCCACTGAAGATTTCTTCCTGGCGTATTGTCTGTCTAATCAATTGGCCGCAGAACTATCATTTGGTTGTTGAAGAGACGGTTAAGTTATATTATCTACCTATCAGCGTATCAGTGTAGCGCCTTGTCGTTCAGTCATAGCGCACCACTGCCCAGTCAAATAGGGTCCCACGAACTACGAAAGCAAATCGTCAGAAAATAATAAATTACTTTAAAGCATAGCAAACAGTTAACTTTCCTCGCCATAAATCATTATTAGAGATGATGGTTTATCGCGGGAAAAATTGACTGTTTACTAGGTTTCAATGCACGTTCAGCTTATGAAAAGATTACTGGCTTTCGCTTGTACATAGAGCTGTTGCCATATTTCACTAAGCCAACAAGAATCCCGCTATTGTAATATTTTATCACTTTTAATTGGTCTGCAGACAGCTACGTTGTGTCAGTGTTTTCAAGGCTTTGTTGGCACAAGCACAACATATTTTCGCGCTATACCGTTATCTCAACTCATCACCCCCAATAATCGCGCAACATAAATAGTAATGCAGGACTTACAATGAGTCATTTGCATTCCTGTCAATACTTTTGTGGTCAATGATAAGACAAGCAAAGACAACATAGAAAACCGTATATGTTCTTCTCCGTATCAAGATATCTTCACTGTACGCCTAGACTATATCTCGCTACCAATACTCCAACTGACGTCGTGGAAACAGTGTGAAAACATGTGATTTACTTTTGGTTTTACATTTTACTCGTCAATCTTATCATCACAATCTTTTTAAGTTGTCCATTTTAGATGTATATGAATTTCAAGCGGAAATTTCTAACAAATAAAGGAAGAAAATCACGCGCACGTGTTACAGAAAAAGGCCACGACTATTGTAGGGAAATAATTCATAGTTAGAGCCCTGAAAAATTCGCGTTTTCTTTTGGGCGCAAGCTAGAGTTCCAGCAACTATAGGTCTGTATCACGATCGCAATTGGCCGTTGACTTACTCGACACTTCCTGGAAGTAGATGAGCCAGTAATAAAACTCTCTCTGAATACAGGCCCATTTCCCTGTATCAGCGAGCAGCTAATAAACAGCTGCTGTCCGTACGATTTCACATTGGAGGCTAGCCTACAAGTCAGTAACGACACAAATCAAAAGAAAGAACGGACACGAACAAGAGCAGAAAACATGTTTATTATTCTTAAAACAGCAAAAAAAATCTAAGAAAAAATAACATAAAGAGCCATCGATCGTCATCACCAGCCAAAGACTTACCAGCATTTTTGAAATATTAGAATTAATAAACATGTTTTCTCCTCTTGTTCGTGTCCTTTCTTTCTTATGTTTTGTGTGGCAGGAAAGCGTTTCCGACAATGCATTGCTATATGTGATGTCCCATCGCCTGGGTGTACTCTATCACTCCTGAAAGTTTGTAACCACTGTACTGATACACGCTGTATATATACAGTCCGTATGCAGCATAACATTTGTAAGATTCTTTCGAATTAAAATAACTTTTTGACAAACGTTTTTGTACTCTTGTACACAACTGTTATCACGAAACGATGGTGTATCCCTCTGTCCCGTCACATGTTATTTATCCACAAAACTCTCAGTCGACTGTCAAAAATGTCTAGTACATCAACATAAAAATGTATTTCCGATGGGAAAAGTTGTTTACCTGGTAGTCGTTAGAACTGCTAACAACTGGCATTATTACGAAAGTCAGACTATAATAACCTTTAAGTAGGAAGACATCCAGGACTCCATCTATCACAAGCATCATCCTAACACTCGAAGAACTTGTCTCGTAGAAAGAGCTTAGTATTACTTTCTACATACATTATCTCACAATTGGCAACCACGAAAACAGCATAGGCGAAACTATAAAGTATGCCTGTAATGTTACACGTAAAATAGTAAATGCACATGAACGACGATGTCGGTATGCTACCTACTACATTTTGCTGATTTTGCAACGAAGCAACGGCAGAGCTAACAAACATTTACTGCACCTCTTGGTACGGCACATAATGTAACTATGTACGTTGAGTATGTAGAGTGCGTTGCTTTACGATTCACATTTCAAACCATCAAGTAGTAGCCAGTAATTGAATATAAAACAGGCCACTGCTTCCATCTAACGCGCTGAACATTCCTGGAAAGCTGATCATACGCTTTACGTTCGTAATCACATCCTCACACCCGGCACTCTAGCTAATGCTCGTGAAGAGCTAGTACAAAAGCTGAGGACTGTGTTTAAGTACATGGCAGACGACAGAGGGAATTTAATTCCTGGATAGCAATTAAACTTTAGTCTCATTTACGTATGTGTAAGTACCCGCACATAAAGAGAGCTTACGTGTAATTCGTTGTGAGTCTAGGCTTATTACGATACAGTGAGTACTTTTGAAACCTTGGTTTTCTTTACCTTTAAGTTGGTCGCCTGCCCAGGACGCCAAGCAATGTGTAGAGCTTCGGCTGTTACAAGATTATCTGCTCATCATGCATGAGTGATATACGTTTAGGAATAACGTTCAAAGTACATTAAATGTATGTTCACGTCAGGTTCACTATTACTAATTTACGTATATATTATAACAGCCGAAAATTGCTATCTTCTTTAGGTATGAAAATCTTGGCGCAGAATGATTTAATTTGTGCAGAAGAGTACAATATAACTTTATCTTTTATATACCGCCATAAAATGACGCGGTCACCACTGAATGTCTCATAGACATGAGTTATCTGCGAGAAGCTCTAGTTTAGTGACTTGCGTCTAGAGGCTAGAGTGAGGCGTGTGTCGCCCATACGTCTTCCGCACTTCTAGGCCACGAACACGCAACAGGTGGCCACCATGAGCTAATCTATATTTACTGTAACTTATTATTTTAACTAGCAGTATTTAACGTCTTATGCGTCAATAAGGATATCATTATTATTGTTATTGATAATACGGTTTTATTAAGTCCTCACATTACCTTGAACTGCCTATAGCAAACATCTTGCAGTCTTGTAATGCATTACTTAGGAACTTCGCGGTAAAACAAACGTTACTTCAGATGATTCACAGAAATATGTGCTCACATCTATGATGGTTCAATCGTGTGTTCGTAGTTTCAGTGCCCGAAACGTACCTTCTTTGCAACAAAATTAAACAAAAATTTTATAAACTGGCATGAAAAGTGTTTATTTTTAATTTAACAGTGCTTAAGTTTGCACAACGTCTGTAGAACAAGGTAGTGTGACTTTTCGTACATGACTTGTATGCCCACAAGTTGGTGTACGACATTGTGATTCGTATCGCATGATTATGTTCACGCATTGTCGACCCACATTATTCTCTTTAGCCACAGTTCTGAAAATGAATTATGTAAAAATCACTTTCCCCGGATACATTAGAACACAGGGCTTTTACATTTCAGTTGGTTCGAATTAACTAGGTTTGATATTTTGGTACCGAGTTTCCGAACACTTGTGAGCAGTAGAGCTTAACGTAGAATAATTTTAATGTTGGCCGATCTTGTTTCAGTATATTTTAAACATGTTTTATTTATAGATTAAACGTGTCTGAAACTTTGGACTTAGGGTTAGTAAAATGGTGATGGGACTCAGTTCTGGTCCATGTGACACCAAAGTTAAAAGTGTTACACCGGTAAACAACAACAACAACAATAAACAATTCGGCAGAAGGTTTGCAGTACCATAGTCATCTCAAGATGAAAGTTGCAACCTTCGTCCGGAAACTCTGCAAACAAATGTTTATTACTAGCACTTACGACCTCTCCCGTGGCATTGGTTTCCTCTGATTCGTCTCTCTATCCTACACGCAGTCGAATAAGGGAAAACTACTCAATGGTAAATAAGGAAGATCTGGTGATTCGAGCTTTGTTTGCAGCGCTGCAACAACGAAGGGCGCGTTCTTATACTAATAAAGGCTATGGATGTACACAAATATAAATAAAATTACACACTACAATATCGCAACAAATATAATTTTAAAACTACTTTACTTCTTTATGTAGACAGTAAAATATATTAAATAATAAATAAATAATAAAAAAATCCGTTGGCAAGTTTTTTTATTTAATACATTGAAACCTGGAATTTTCTTTCATTCTCTTACAACGAAAAACAAATACTGTAAACCTGCCTCAAATCAACATCGGTGGAATATGCAGCCAAATTGTACTACAAACAGAAATTTTTAAATTCAGACAAAAATCCATGAAACAGTTTTAGCGTAGAATGTTTGCTATAGGCGGTTCGGGATAAAGTTAGCACTAAAAAAAAGCCTGCTTAAGTTCTACTTTCAGCCAATTCATTTCTTTCCGCGCATAACGGCTAATGACGGGAAATGACTAACCTCCCTGGACACGTCACTTGATGTTTGCGCGTCTAAGATCAATTGTGCAGTCCGTACTTACCTATATAGTTTAATAAGAAAGTTTATTATTAATTATGCAAAATACAACTGTCGATTTTGGATGATTTTGTTTCAGTATTTTTGTATTTAAATAGGAAAATACACGGAACTATACTGCGTAATTTCGCTGCCAACCACAAGCGGTAAGGGCACTACAGTTAATGTTTAATTGTATGAAGTAATTGCTAGCAATATTTTGAAAGGTTAAATTTTTAGTGTTCACTTTATCCCGAACAATCTACACATGGTTTAAATTTCTATGTTGTATAATTTGTAGAGTAAGCAATATAATTAGATTTTAGTTTTGATCAATACAGTTATGAAAATACAGCCCGACGATGGGAACATCGTAAATATAGCGAGGACCGGAACCATGTGATAATTCCAAGCTCATTAATAATCATGACGAGTTGTTCGCCAACATTACCGGTCTGATCTCCTGGCTTTATGAGCTGATCCTTATATGTGGCCATGGCCACAGACGATCTAGTTTATAAATCGCTCTAAACTATATAAGTAAATTTGTAGCACATACCTGATAATTATTACATAAACAAAACAATTGGTTGTTACATGTTTAAAACGAAAACAAATACCTCGTATATCATAAAATTAGTATAAATATCGTAGTAACTCATACTGCAGTAAATTATTTAAACCAATACGTAACCCAAACTGCACTGCTTTACGAAATGACATGCCGCAAATGTAACTTACTAACACGGGCAAACTTACCACCTTTATTCTCTCGTGTATAGGCATTTATATTTTCACTTACATTTGCCAAACAGCAATAAACACGTTTCCTCAGTGGTGATGTAGGGAAATATTGTGTTCGAGTTTTTTTCTTTTTGCTAGTGCAGTGTAACATCATTGATTACAAATTATACATTCATGCGTTTAGTTCATTGCTGTTAATATTCAGAGGTTTGCGATTTACCATAGAGCCCGCAGTCTTGAGTTTCTGCAGTAATATATTAAACTTTCTGAACAGAAATAAAATTACACACACACACATATGTATATATATATGTAGTATGTATGTATGCATGCATGTATGCATGTTTAACACATACATACACAAATGCACACACAAGTACATTCCTAATGCACCTAATGTATTAACGTAGCCGGTCTGGAGTCGCACTCACCGATATGTTTAAATGCTATATTTGTATATTAACACGTTAGAACTATTTTTAATACCAAAATGGTTTTGTTTTAACCTACTAAACGAATTGTTAACAATAATAAGAATAAATAAAAATAACTTAAAATTAATGAAACACCAAACACAGAATACCGTAAAGTGAGGTTACTTTGCACCCCCCTGGGTAACTTTGAACCGCCCCATTAATTTCTTTTGAAGTACAAATTCTAAAACACTATTTACAGTAAAGTAATGTTGTTTATGACTGCTTTTTACTGTGAAAGTTTAATCCCTTTAAGAGGATGCTAACAGTTATTTTAAACGAAAAATTGTGGTGTAATGGTACCCCATAATATTGCACTCCACCTTACGGTACGCCACTTTTGTTCATCACTGTAATGTAAATGTTTTGTATTGCAAAATTTCGCAATTCATGCTCAATACAACAAAGGGCTGTGTTGAGAAAAATTCAACTCCCCTCAGAAGTCGCATCCGTTCCGCGGATAAAATCGTACGTAACTTCGGGATGATCGGCTCCGTCAAACAATCGTTCTTCGTCAGAGCGAATGCAATCAGGTGTTAAACATTTCGAAGGATTCTTCATATCGTAGCGGGCACTGATTGATTCTCTTCCACCTCTCGTCCCGATACAAGAAAAACTGGCGGAGAGCCTCACTTCGATCTGAACACGCCAAGAGTTCAGGAAGATCTGCTGCTTCTTTGAACTTTACACTCCAGTATCTAGAATATAAGTTTTGTACGTCATTACTTCATATGTTTTATATTTTACCAATATTCATATGTCCAACTCAGCTTGCCAGATTATAACTCTTTAAATATGTTGACTGGAAACTAGTTATAAAATGTTATTTTTTTACTTATGATATGTCAGTTGTGAGAAAACTAAGAGGCTTAAGTTGCAATAGATAAATCCTCGGCAGCATTTTTTTACGAAAAAAAGTTATAGATATTCGTAACTAAAATGTTTAGTTTGAATTTAAATAAACAACCTTTTTTTAAAAATCTAAATATGCAAACAACGGACGTCGGACACTACATATCACACAGCACTTAACCAAGATGCGTGTATCAGTTAAGGTTGAACAATTCTAACTCGGGAATGATATAATGTTTAAAACAAGATATTCAATAATTTAATGAGCCTAAGTTGAGACACTGCCTATCTCGGAGCCCTGGCAAGAGCAAAATAACGAATTATTTCAACGGCTCTTAGTCATTTTTAATGATTTCACTTTCGGCCGAAAACCTATGCCAGCATCGAGGAGATGAGGATTTTGGGACAAAAATATAATTTGCAAAAAAAAAAAATATATATATATATATAAGTGAGTGTTTTAGAGTGTTTTTTGAAAATTAAAATATTTATTTACTTACAGTTTTAAAGGTATTGATGAAAAATAAGCCTAAAATATCCCATAGCAATGTATGCTACACTGAGATGAAGAGGACAAAATTGTTAGTGGTGGCTAGTACGTAGGTTCGACCAATATTGAGTCGCATGTAAGCAGTCTACTAACATTATGCCATGGTTTTTAACATCCTGTGATGCTGAACAAACGTTACACATACGATAAAAACAGTGTCAGGGTTCTCTGACATTGTACTATGTTATTATGATAGCGTGTGCAGTGAAAAATCTATGCTTCGGTTTACATAACTACGTTGTCTAGACACACTTGAAACTTGAAGACGATTATTTTCCAGAATAAATTGCGAGAGCTTCATTTCTTTATCTGCACCAACGTCAAGGGAAGACATGTTGAAAACACATTACAAATCCAAACATATGAAAGCATTAAAGAATAAATGGATCAGTGCATAAGGCAGAAACAATGCTCTAGTCAACGTCAAAATACTCAACCTACAGCAAACATTCTTCTAAAGCTGGAAAAAGTTTGCAATTTTCCCCACACCCTTAAACACAAATGAAAAAGCTCTAGAGGTCGAAACGCTATTTAGAGATAGTTCATTTTTAATTCTTAACGTAGGATCGAGATTAATTTTTTGGTAATACCTACTGCAGACATGAACCATTATATTTTAAGTTCGTTGCCTGTTAAAAATTAATCCAAAGCACAAATCAAGTAAGAATACTAATATCCAAAATAATGAAATGTATAAATAGGAGACACTGATAAAATTTTTGAGATCAACAATGTGAGCTTCAGTCGGAGAGTGTGATAATTATTCAGATGCTAACTAAACACTGATAGACACTGTATGAGGAGGGTAGCGGAGGGCCAGGATAATGCACCCCTGAATGCAGACTAGCGATTGGTCGCCACGGAGGATGACGTGGAATAACAATGGAAGTGAAATTAAGATATTTTGGTCAGCACTCAACATCTAAGTCCTTAGCAATGGTGAAGAACGACATGATGTGGATGTGGATCAGTGCCGGAGTGAAAAGAGCGGGGGGATTCGGGAGATCTCCAAGGAAACCCGCCGACCAGCGGCATCTTCCAGCATGATTCCCACCTGAGAAAATCCGAGGACAGACCGCTCCGGAAATCGAGCCAGGATCGTCTTGGTTGTAGGTCTGACCACTACACCACCACTGTCCAACTGAATACCGATAAACTTATGGTTTCAACACTGAGGAATTTCTGCTGTTTAAACGTGTTTGAAATTTGCAGCTGCTAGCATAGTTTACCCTAAATCTTCAAGTGTTTACAGATAATTATTCTTTGTCTTTTAACCTGAAGCTCACTAGCATTACGGGGCTTTACCAAACACCCGCATATTACCTCCGCACACGTACTGTGCAGAATACATAGTAGTTTTATTTGTGAGCTGCCAAATATGTACGTAGTACGTGGCTGTGATGCGGGCGGATGCCATCATCATGATAACTGAGACTCGAGAACTCTTTTAAGGTAAAAATTGTCGACGTATTGCAAAACGCGAGACGATAAAATTACTTGATGGAACACTACTCTGATACGCTAAAGACGATCACTCAACTCACAAAAAACTACAGTCAAGTTTGAATAATTTACTATAAACGAAAAAAAAATGGTTAAAGAGGAATGGTTATTTTCAAATTTAAAACTTAAGGTTACTAAAAAACTAAGCAAAATAACTCGATTTATTGTTTACTATTTGAGTGACTCCCTTGGCTTCAACCCCTTTGAATTATGATTTTACGTTATCGTAATTTGAACAAGCTAAGGTGATAAGTGCTAAATGGGTCAAATAAGTTTAACGCTATTACGCCACAACATTTGAGAGAGAACAGACTTCATTATCAAAATAGCCCACCATTATTTAGTTACGACATACTGTAACAAAGTTAAGTAGTTAGTATTTCACATGCAGGCTGACGTAGACGTATAATTTTTTTTCTAGTGTGAATTATTAATCAATAATTCTCAGCAAAGGATTAAAGATCTAACAACAATTTTCTGGAACTTAAAGAAAAAAGGAAATAGCTAGGATTTGTAAAATACAATAGTTAATTTTAACTAACGTAACAATGAAATACATTCGTCGTATGATACGTACTCAGTATTATATACACGCGCACTTTAAAGACGACGGATTGTTTTTAATAGGCAACCTTCACAGTTACTCTCGATGAAATTATTTTGTGATTACGTACTAATCATGCCTAACACTTTTCTACACTTTCGCTCCAGCGTTCTATACAAAGCAGGTACTAATTCCTGCAACTTAAAATACGACAATATTTTCCTCAAATGGAAGTAAATATTTGTACGCAATGATTAGAAAATGAGCCAACCTAACCCAGATATTTGGGGCTAAATATAGCTTTTAATGGGTGAAAAACAAAATTTGCACTGGCGTTCCGTCTAGTTGCGCTGCAGAGGAATTAAATACGAACACACGTAAGTGCAAACGGTCATGTTGTTACAAAATGATTTTTTTTGTAAGTCGTTATTATATTGGGGGTTTATAAGTTATTATTAGTTTGGGGGGTTTCGCTCAGATGGTAGCTACACTGTGGGTTTATTTAGATGTTATTTAGGGTTAATGACTTTAAGACAGTTGTGGTTAAACGAGCATTTACTATACTACAATGGCAGATACTCTTGAATACAAATATGTTACAATGTGATCTATTTA